>JBBPSV010000030.1:0-48249 GCA_038093795.1 Retiboletus fuscus
GAAATGCATGTGGCAGTGACAAGCAGTGCTGATATCTTGAGGAATGCATGGTAAAATGCTCCTAGGACTTCGATAGTCCAGATAGGTCTAGTCCAGAAGTCCTGGACTATATTCTGTAAATCAGCTTGGCTATATCGGTCAGTAGTGTCAGTTCCGGGATAAAGTGAGATGATGACATCAACGAATGACTTCGATACTTGGGGGATGGCAGTGGTCTCAGGTAGATGTTCCCAGGTCTTGGATTCGTCATAGTTCATGTATCTGATGGTGGTGTGGATACAATCTTTGTCAGACAGTTGGACAAGTGAACCCAATAACTCTATATTCTGTAAAAATGATTGGATCAGTTTTGGACTGTCACCATTGAACTTTGGTATGTTCAGTGTTCCTGGAAACAGGATCTGAAACAAGGGGTTAGCCATATCGGATTGGTGGCAGTGCTGATTGGCAGTTTCGGGTAGGAGTAACGAATGTATGAAAATGGAAAGATGTGCCAAGTGTTACAACTTGACCTGGCCTTGTTTATTTCTTTTTGTCTCTTTCCTTAGCTTAGTCTCAGCAGATCGCTATCCACCTCGTCTGGCGTTACCCAGACTCCATTCTCATGGCATGTAGGTCTTTACCTCATGGACCGCATCATACATTTCATTTCTGACTAATGACTCCGCTGTCATCATTGCTTCGGGTCGTTCTGACCACTTCTCTGTTTCATGATAATCATTGATTGACAGCTGCTTCTGATCGACACTGATCGACAGATCCGCAGTGGATATGACTCACCTTGACTCATCCCAAGTCCTTACGCTTCTCCGAGTCATATCTTCCTTAGTTCCTCATTCTCCTGCTCGTTCCATAGACTTCCATGACCTTCTATGGCCTGAGTATATAAACAGTAGTCTTTACGCTTGTACTCCTTAAGCTAGAGCTACTCAATCATACCTTTGAGATAACTCCTATGCTCGACCTCCCAAGACTGGGATAAGACACATCCTCTTTGGACTCATCATATCCTTCGATGCTGAGCATGCTCTTCATGAGCAGATACCTCACCCAAAGTCCCTAGTCGTACCATAGCGTCAAGAACACTGGTACTCCTTAGTCCCAGACCTCACCCTTGAGTCTATGCTCGACTCTACCTGGGCCAAGCATAACACCAAGCGAATCAGTGTCAAGGCGATGGTGTATGAAAAAGGAAGGTCTAAAAATGGACTGGCTGGTTATGGGTAGAACAGAATGCAGGGAAGATGGAAATGTCATAAAAAACTTCTAAAGTTTGGGATGAACAGGTACAGCAGTTTGGAAGATGGGACATCAGAAAAAGATGTGACAAGCGGTGGTAGTAAGTCTGAAAATGGCTAAAATGGATGAGGGTTGATTAAAGGTAAATCAAGGCTCGGATGGATCAGAAAAAAGTCCCTTGGCATCGTTACCTTGGGAGCAAATGAAGAAAAGGACCATGAAAATTTTCTGGATCATCTCTAGAACCCCCTCATGGTGGGCTCCAGTTGAAGAACAACAAACCTGGCTCCTATGGAGAAGTCCAGGTAGTATAAAAAGGTGAGGGGTGCAATGGGTTCGTCCCTAAAGAGGGTTTGAGGCAGAGGTGAATATCAGCAAACCTACATTTTTTCTTACTTACTGAGAAGGACTGACAGGACTGACAGCAGTCCCATTAGTACTATCACTTTGTCACTCTGTCATTCAGGCAGTTCAATCAGTTCTGTCAGTTGATGTCAGTTGATGTCAGTAATATCAGAAGAAATGTAGGTTTGCTGATAAAGTGCCAGAAGGGAATGGTCCAGGAGGGAGGATATTCCAGACATGTGTCCAGAGAAGAGAACAATAATCTGGTGGTGAGAAGAGTAGTCTGATGGTAGGTACAATAGTCCAGACACACGAGTCCAATGAGAGAGCAATGTGGAAGATGGCAGAGACAATGATGGTGATGAGTATGTGTGTGCGGGTGTGCATGGAGAGGATCCTTTCATCCTCAGAAGTTGAAAGATCTGAAAAGCTGGTGAAAAGTGTATTTGAAACCAAAGGTACAAGACTTTATAGTCCAGGCATTTTCCAGGACTGTCAAGAATGAGGAGTACAAACTCTAACTAAGTGAAGGCAATGACAATGGTAGCAATAAAGGATGACAACAAATGGAAGGGGTAAAAATAACTACTTGTAAGTGGTATGAAAGAAGACTGATGAAGACCAAACGAAAGGACTAATAGACTGGACAGGACTAACCAAGAACTATGAGACTGGGTGAGGAAGGACAGACTGGACTAGGTAAACAATGACTGGATGGAGTGTACACAATGAGGGATAGTCTGTAGGATGTGGTGAAACAATGGAATACAACACTAGAGACATACAAGTCTCTACAGCGTTATGTCTCTTTTTTCACTTTCATTGTTGTCTACACCACCACATTCCTCTAGGCACCTGGAGCAGTCTTTTTCTTTGTATCTGCTTGTCTCTTACCATCTGCTGGATTATCCATCCATTTACCATTCACTCCAACAGCCATATCATGTTTTCAATCTGACATTTTCAGTTTGGAATCCCCTACAGACAGCTGCATTTCGTTGAAACACCCCTACCCATTTTCCCCCATTTCAATCCATAACCACATGATGGTCAGGGGACCATCAATCTAACGTCACCAGGGGGGGAGGCTTGCTTCTCTCACCTTGGTTCGATTTTTTCATTTTTACAGTTCAATCCAATACTTATCGAGTCACACACACACACATTGATTATACTGCCCATATCTGCATGTATTGTTTCCATCCCAGTCTTCATCTGGTGTCATTGGTTCCCTGTCTGTCTGTCAAAAAAGACTAAAAATGCATATACATATAGACTGCTGCTCTTGTACACTACATACCACACATGACGTCATCATGACGATCTCGTTGATAACACCACTGTTCCAACATGTCTTCCACACACCATGTACATAGATATTTGTTTTGCACATGCCTGAGATGCTGTGCACCTTTAGATCTGCCATTTTATTCATTTGAAGACCTGTCCATTGGGCACCACACAGGCATAGATGTCAAAAGTTGAGTGAAGAAGACAAGTTGAGTCAGAACCTCACATCAGACTATGTTTCTATCCATTTCTGTTGTTTCTTTCATATTTATGTTGTTTCATTTCACTTTTGTTACCTATGCTTTGTTTTCATGCAGACCACATGCACCCAGACTATTGACACAGATCCAAACCAAAGACTGACTAGTGTTTTAAAGTCTGGTCCGGTCTGGTCCGGTTTTTTTATGTTGTTTAGGGGCAACCGGACCGAAACCGGTTGCAAGCCATCCCAAAATAGTGGCAACTGCAACCGAGACCAGTGGCAACCAGTCCGCATCAGTTGCACCCAGTTGCATGACCGGTTTTAACTGGTTTTGTGCAAAACCGATCTCGCGCTCCTTAGCGTGTGACTTTCGCGCTTAGCGGTGGCTGTATCGGAGTTCGTAGAGACTCGTGGCTTCCATTTGATCAAATAATATCGTAAATCGGTTCACACGCGGCCGAGATATGACCATTTTCGTCCAAGATGTCATTTTCGAGTCCTAATCAATTGATTATAACAACTAATCGCATGGCTTCTACGCAACAGCGTCATATAGTTAAATGTAGTATTCGTCCATAGCTTCGATCCGAGCTACAGATCGCAAAGATCCGTCGGTTATTGACAGAGATATGACCATTTATGTGCGAAACTATAGATCATAATGGGTAAATATCAAATCTTAGAGTTAAAATGACATGTGGATGTGTGATTACATGTTTGAATGTATTATATACAGTGTATAATGAGTGTATATTTCCATTCAACAGTCATTATTGAAGCATATAACTTCATAAATACCAAAACAATTCCAAAAAGTAACCAAAAATCACCAAAAATAGCAAAAATAGTATGGTAATTAGGGGGTGGCTGTACACCGGTTGCAACCAGTTGCCTGACCTCCCAAAAATCAGGCAACTGGCAACTGTAGTCCAGTTGCAACCAGTTGCAGTCCAGTCCAGTTGCCAGTCTTTTTGCAGTTGTGCAACTGGACTTTAAAACACTACATGCAGACATTACCTTGATGACCTTGGTTGTCTCATGCTCCATAATCTCACCCACTAGAGCCTCTTTAGCAATCAACCCTTCCTTATTGGCATTCTGGAACATGTGCCTTGAAGGACTCAGAGCTGTAGTTGGAATTGGACTTTTCCTGATTGGATGTCAGTCGACCGTGGTTGTCAAAATCATCAGAACAGAACAATTTCCAGTTCTCGTATTTGTCATCATAGAAATCCCCACATTGGAATGGAGAGGCATTGGCCATGAGTGGGACATGTGCCTAGGAAGACGCTTGGTTGAATGGATCCATATAGTCATCTGGGGGGAGTCCTGGGGATGCATAGGGAGCATATGGGTCACCTGTTGAGCAAACATTGATGCCGGCTTCTGCCTCTGCATCACACAAATGGTTTCATTTCTGCTCTTCCACATTGAGGGCACGAATATGGTCCTCAAGAGAATGGAATGCAGGTTGAGACAGGAAGACCTGCATAATGAGCAAAATGATGAGAATCATACTTGGCTGTGACAAATCAATGCCCAGAATGTACCTTGTATTGGCCAAGAACCATATCCACCTCCTGCAAGCCCAAAATATTTCTCATCTGTTTAACCTTCTCCTTTGGCAAGCCATCAATAGCACCCATCTTCATCATCAGTCCTTATACCACACACAAAATTCATCTGGGGTTAGCCCCACCTCAAAGATGCTTACATTCCTCTTCACAACTTCAGTCAATCCCAAGCTCTGAATCTGACCCTTCACACTCCATCCCTCCAGCTGATTAGGTAGTTGTGAGTCATTGGAATTCACACAAAAGATGAACCAGCACTGTGTTTCTGACAGGGTCTTGAACAAGGTGTCCAAAGCAGCCCTGAACTCGCCAGCTACACACAGCATGAGACCCAAAGATGTGTTTATTGTGTCTTTCTCTTCCCTGTCCCTGTCTTGTTCTTCAACAGTACCATTCTCATGGAGGGTTGGCATCCATTTGATGATACCCTTGTGATGCATCAACAGGGCATGCATTGGCTTCGCTGGTTGCTGCATGGAGATGATGGCATCCTCATTCTTGGGGTGTGCCTGGGTTGCAATGGCTTTGGCTGAGAAAAGACCCTTGACAAAGGGGTTGATTGATCCAACCCCTTCTGTGCTTTTGGCAGCACCCATGCTAGAGCTGTGAAGAAGTGAGATGAAATCAGGGTTGAGGGAATCCAGGTTACAGTCAAGGAAGCCCTTGGAAGAATAAGTGACGGGGCTATTGAAGTGGTTGACAGTGAATGTTGAATACCCCGAGTGGTTGACTGTTACGTTTTTCCTTCTTTCCCTTCCTTGCTATGTTCTCCGTCCCCTTATGCTTACCGCTTACTTGGTATACTGTCGTCTCGCTGTTCGAGCCCCACCTGATGATATCTTTTTACCTGTGTATTACTCATATGTTCTCCAACGTTCCTCTGGTTTCCATGCCTCGTGAACGCTGATTCACCATCGTTCCTCAGCGTTCTACCTAGTTCTATGCCTGACTCATCTTTGTTCCATAACATTCCGCTGTGTTCTATTCGATTACCACAGCTCGCCTATTTAAACCGTAGCACTCGACTTGTAACACTAAGCTTGATCTTCTCAATCCAACGAGTTCTTGCGGACTTCGTCTGATCCCCTCACCTCTGTCCTTGACCACCCTTCGCCTCTACAGCAAGGGCAGCCCTCTAGTAGCACCACGGCTAGAGGTCCTTCGCGTTGTAGAGACTCGTACGTCTCTAGTGTCATATTCCATCGATCCACCACATCCTACAGACTATCCTTCGTCGTGTACACTCCATCCGGGCATCGTCTACCTAGTCTGGTCCATCCTTCCTCACCTGGTCTCTTAGTCCTTGGTTAGTCCAGTTCGGTCTATTAGTCCTTTCGTTCGGTCTTCGTCGGTCTCCTTTCATACCACTTACAAGTAGTTATCGTTACCCCTTTCATTCATTGTCATCATTTATCGCTACTGTTTGTTATCGCCTTCGCTTCGTTTTATAGTTAGAGTTCGTGTTCTTTATCCCTGACAGTCCTGGGAAATGCCCGGACTATAAAGTCTTGTACCTTTGGTTTTCAAATACACTTTTTGACTTCTGAGGACCAAAGGATCCTCTCCACGCACGCACGCACGCACGTACTCGTCGCCGTCATCGTCTTTGCCGTCTTCCATGTCGCTCTCCCCTCGGACTCACGTGTCCGGACTATCATGTCTACCATCGGACTACCATTATCACTACCGGACTATCGCTCTCTTCTCTGGACACACGTCTGGAATATCCTTCCTCCTGGACCATTCTCTTCTGGCACTTCACCTCCGCCTCGAACCCCCTTTGGGGACGAACCCATCGCACCCCTCACCTTTCATACTACCTGGACTTCTCCATAGGAGCCGGGTTTGTTGTTCTTCAGCGTCATCCAAGCTTCCGACTCCTTGTCTGCTTGACTCCTTTGAGACCACGCCTAGCCTACGGCAAAGCATAACAAAAGATCAAGCTTCTATCCTGAGTGGACTACCTCCGTTGTAGCTCCAATACCCCCTTGATTCTCGAGCGTGCTCTCCGTGAGCAGATCCCTCGAATCCTTGAACCACCATTGCGTCCCAATGACCCACCATCGATCCTCGTTGGTCTAGACCACGAGAACCCCCACCCACCGACCTATCTGAGTTGGAAGCCCCCCAAGACACTGCGTCATCCCCGGACACCAACCCGGACCTAGACCTTGACACCCTCTTCGGACCCGAAGAAGAACTTACTCTCCAACACCAGTTCTCCTCTGGACTCACCATCCCCAGGGAGCCTACCCCACCTTCACCAACCCCTCGAGCTCGCAACCCTCTGTTCGGAGGATTTCCACTCTCACACCCACCCCCGACCGCTTCTCCTCAGTCTACCATGCCTGCAGCAGCCACGACCAAACCCACCGAGCTTCGCCTTGGAACCCCTGAAGACTTTGACGGATCGTTTGCCAAAGCTGAAGATTGGCTTGGAACCATCACCTTCTATCTAGCTGTAAATTCCGAGGTCTACGACACTGATGCCAAGAAAGTAGCCTATGCTCTATCTTTCATGAAGAAGGGATCGGCCAAGGTCTGGGCCACCACCTACCGACAGAAGATTCTCGCCCAGGCTACGCTCAACCTAGGGACCTTTGCTGACTTCTGCGATTCTTTTTCGAAATCCTTCATCCGAAAGGACACCATTGCCTCCAGTCTCCACTGGCTCGCCACGACCAAAATGGTCAAGAACAAGCACGGGGACTACTCCCCTTCCCTCACTGAATATACCGCTCGCTTCCAAAACCATGTCGCTATCTCTAAGGTTACCAACGCCAATGTCCTTATCAGCTATTACGCTATTGGAATACCAGAACCCCTTATGTGGAAGATCCAAAGTATGGAAACTCCCCCGGACAAGATCGAGGATTGGTATACCAAGGCCGCTCATTTCGCAGCCATGAAGGAACGAGCAAGAGACTTAGCGAAACGAGGAAGCGGAAAGGTCTTCCACGGACTCCACTCCGTTCCGAAATCGACCACCCCCGATCCCGACCCCATGGATGTAGATGCCGTATGCACCACCTTTATCCCCAAGCTCACACCTGCTGAACGGAAGCGATGTGTCGAAAACAACCTTTGTTTCCATTGCCAGGAAGGAGGCCACCTCTCTACTAGCTGCCTCAAATTCTCCAAAGGAAAGAAACCAGCAGTCAAAGCGGTTGCTACCTCGGACATTCCCAAGTTGGACGAAATCCCGGACGATGCCGACGAAGACGAGGACAGGGTAGCGGTTAGAAGAGTTTCATTTTCCCAGGGTTTTTAAAAAGGGGACCTGCCACAATGTCTAAGTCCCCTAGTGCTTCGGTATCTGTAACTTCTACTACGAACTCCATGCAAATCCCAGTACAAGTTATTATCCCCTTGCACACCCTGCAAACCATTGAGACCCAAGCCTTGATCGACAGTGGAGCTGATGTATGCTGCATCGATTGGGGATTCACTAAGAAACACAAAATCCCTCTGACCAAACTCAACCACCCGGTCTACGCCAAGAACGCCGATGGAACCTTTAACACCAAAGGGACCATCTGATACACCGCCGACCTCTTTGTTTCTACCGAAGGCCTTGTTCACCAAATCACCTGCCATGTCATGCACCTCAGCAAGGATAATATATTCCTTGGAATCCCCTGGCTACGGAAGGCCAACCCAACCATCAACTGGGCAAAGAGGACCCTTCGAATCGCTGAAACCACCGATGAATCAAAACTCCTCTTCTCCCTCCATCAAGGAGCATACTTACGACAGGAGAAACTCATCGTTCCCCCTCGACCCCCGCCACGCCATGTCTTTGTCAACTCGGTTCAAGATGAATGCCTATACGCTTACAATGGGTGGAAGGATGAATGCGACTTCTTAACCCGTGCTCATGACCAATATACCATCAATCGGATCATCTGCTGTGGGTCACGGTTCATCCCAGCCCCCGTGATCTCTTGTCTCTCCATCGCATCCAGTCTTGCCCTTTCTCCTGATATGCCAGTCGCCTCCTCCCTCCTGGAAGAATATGCCAGATATAAGGAAGTCTTTGCCGAGGAAGCAGCAAACGTTCTTTCCCCATCCAGGCCTTATGACCATGCCATCAATCTCAAGGAGGATTTCGTTCCCCGTATCGCCAAGATTTATCCCCTTTCTGCTGACGAACGACAAGCCACGGACAAGTTCATTGACGAAAACCTGGCTTCAGGCAAAATTTCTCCCTCAAAATCCCCACAGGCCTCCCCTTTCTTCTTTGTTAAGAAGAAAGCCCAACCTGGACAAAAGCCTGGTTTATGACCTTGCCAGGATTATCGACGTCTAAACGAACAAACCATCCGGGATGCCTACCCCCTCCCTCTCCTTCAGGACTTTATGGATCGAATTTGGGGAGCAAAGGTGTTCACCAAGATGGATGTTCGATGGGGGTATAACAATGTTCACATCAAGGAAGGAGACCAATGGAAAGCTGCCTTCATCACACACCAAGGGCTATTTGAACCAAACGTCATGTTCTTTGGACTGACCAACTCTCACCCTACATTCCAACGGTTCATGAATGACTCGTTCCGAGACCTCATTGCAGAAGGATGGTTATTTATCTACATGGACGACCTCCTCATTTTCTCTCCTGACCAACAAACTCATACTGAGCGAACCCACCGAGTGTTACAACGGATGGAGGAACTTCACCTACATCTGAAGCCTGAGAAATGCTTCTTCGATCGAAATGAAGTTGAATACCTTGGTATGATCATTTGCCCAGACGAAATTGCAATGGATCCCACCAAGTTGGACAGAATTGCCCACTGGCCCATCCCCACTTCTGTAAAAGAAGTCCGGTCCTTCCTAGGTTTCGCCAATTTTTACCGACGATTCATCCCCGACTACTCCACTATTGCTAGACCTCTCATCGACCTTACCAAGAAGGCCACTACTTGGTCCTGGAGCGATTCGTGCCGATCCGCATTCGACCTACTCAAGGCACGGTTTGCCTCCCAACCGGTTCTTCGAGTCCCTGACCTCTCCGCCCCCTTTGCCATCGCTACTGACGCCTCCCTCTATGCCTCCGGAGGGATCCTCCTCCAAGCGGATCCTAATGGAGAATGGCACCCCTGTTTCTACCTCTCCCAAAGCTTCGACCCTACCCAGCGAAACTACGACATCCACGACCAGGAACTTCTTGCAGTGCTCCGAGCACTCAAAGCCTGGTCCCATTACTTACGGGGATCCCCTCACCAGATTAAAGTCTTCACGGATCACAAGAATCTCACTTACTTCCGCGAACCCCACACCCTCAACCGGCGACAAGCCTGTTGGTTGCTCGACCTGGCTGACTTTGACCTCAAATTGATACATGTACCTGGGTCCCAACTCACAGCTCCTGACGCCCTCTCCCGGCGTGCAGATCATTTCCCGAAAGACGCCTCAGATAATTCCCTCGTAACACTACTCCCTCCATCTCTCTTCGTCAATGTCTTAGACATCGCCCTTTCCACTAAAATCCGTTCGGCCTCCTCTACTGACCCATTCGCTTTGACTTCGCTCCAAGCAGTAGACGAAAACATCCCTGCGGCATTCCATTCCCAGCTCTCCGACTGGCAAAACAGAGAAGGGATACTCACCTATCAGGATCATGTCTACATTCCCCCCGAAGGAGATCTCAGATGTGAGATCTTACAACGATATCACGACCATGAAACTACCGGCCACCCTGGATACCTCAAAACTTGTCAATTAGTCTCTGCAGAATTTTGGTGGCCAGGCCTAGTGTCCTTTGTCCGAAACTACGTGGAAGGATGCGTGGTCTGCCAACAACACAAAGCCAACACCCATCCTAGCACTCCGCCTCTCCTCCCCATTGCTACCTCCACGTCTCATCCCTTCCAAGACATCACTGTTGACCTAATTACCGACCTTCCTATCTCCAACGGAAAGGACTCTATAGTCATCTGGGTAGACCGAGCCTTCAAGGGGGCAATATTTTGCCCGACTACCAAATCCGCTTCAGCAGCTGACGTTGCCTCCCTCTACTTCCATAAGGTTTACAGACGTTTCAGACTCTTTGACCGCGTCATCTCCGACAGAGGACCCCAATTCACCTCGGCGTTCACCAAGGAAATGGGCTGCATCTTGAACTATGACCTCCATTTATCTACTGCCTACCACCCCCAGACGGATGGCCAAACTGAACGAACCAACCAGGAGCTAGAAACCTATCTCCGAATCTTCTGCAGGGACAACCCTGCTTCATGGACAGAACTCCTGACCTTCGCCGAATTTGCTCATAACCACCGCCCCCACTCCGTCACCAACCAATCTCCGTTCTTTCTCCAAATGGGCTATGAACCCAGACCCCTTCCCTCCGTCCTTGCTCCCTCCAACCTCCCCGCAGTAGAACTCTGCCTCTCCCAGCTCTCTAAGGCCAGAGACAAAGCCTGAGCTGCTCACGAGCTTGCTAGAGCAATCATGGCCTCTCGGACCTGACAGCGTTTCAAACCCTTTGTCCTGGGAGATAAGGTCTGGTTGGAAGCACGGAACCTTCACCGCCTCCAGAAGGACCCCAAGTTCCTTCTGAAATGCGAGGGACCATTTGAAATCATCAAGGTTCTTTCTCCTATCACTTACCGCTTACGCCTCCCTAAAAGCTGGAGAATTCACCCTGTGTTCCATGCCTCACTTCTCTCTGACAGAATCTAGGAGAAGGCAGGAGTTGCCCAATACTATAGTACATTAGCTAGGAATGAAAAACTAAGTGAAAAGTAACTCACCTCAGCCGCTGCCTAAGATGGGCGAAAATGACTGAGGTACTAGTGAGTAGGGTAAGTGTATATATACTATGGGCAGAGGTACACTCGTATTATGTTACCAGCAATGAGTCTAAAAGAAGACTAGAAGATATGACAATAATGCTGTAAGCAGAGTCTAAAAGGTTAAGCGGATATGAAAGTCATACAACTGTAATGGTTCCAAAGGTTCCGCTCTTCCGAGTCGGAAAGAGCGCGGGAAAAAATCTCGGGACTGGTTCCAGAACAGTGTTCCCGGAACCTGGTGCTTCCGAGTCCGGAAGAGTGCGGGAAAGTTCCGGAAGTGGTTCCGGAACAGTGGAACTTGGAAGTGCTGAAACTGTCTGACTTTAAGGTTGGATATTGTCACTCTCTCCTGCCAAGGAAACCCCAGTCCATGGCCCGAACTTCCCCCGACCCCCTCTGGACCATGTAGGTCCCGAAGAGGAATACCTTGTGGACCGTATTCTTCGACATCAGGGACCATCCTCCCAATGGCATTTCCTGATCCATTGGAAGGGATACACAGCGGAAGATGACTCCTGGGAATCTGAGCAGAATTTGAAGAATTCCAAACTCCTCTTGGCCGCCTATAAAAAACGTCACCCCAAGGACTTTCCTCCCCAGTCTGCTTAACCATCTGCCAATAACACCTCTACCACACCATGCCTTGCTCTGATGTCCCTGAACTCGTTCTTCCTGTTCCCTCCAGATACAGTGGTTCACCGCCTACAGAGTCTGTTACTGATTCTGTCCTTACTTCTGTCTCTTCTCTCACCCTCTCCGACCGCTCTGATGGAGAGATTCACCCCCGCCCAGCTCCTCAGCATAGCCAGTCTACTTCTTATTCTATGCCTCCTAGCATCTCAAGTCTTTCTTCTTTTCCTTCCTACCATACGCCTCCTTCCGTTCTAAACCCCCACGCCATGATCGTTGATGACACCTCTTCCCCCACTTCCCGTGTCGCTACCCCTGGTTGGGGAAGCTGACCTGCTATCTCCATCCCCGAACTCACAGAGCCCCCCGTCCGCCTTGCAGCCTACCTCAGCACCATTGAATCCGTAGACCTTCCTGAACATGCCCACAGAGTGCGCCCAGACCTTCCCACCGACGCTGAGTCCCGTACCCTCCTCTGATTCCTCCGGGACCCTAGGTACGCCATCCCCATCAGCACGCACCTTGACTACAGGTCGGCTCTCCACTCCCTCTACCTTGCTACCCTTCAGGTCGCCCGACTCACCGCCCTTGTGCGCGCCCCCTCCACCTCTGCTGACACCAACGCCACCTTTCGCAATCACACCCTCTCTCATATCCAGATGGAGCTGGAAACCAACCTCCTCCTGGTGTTCTACCAGCTCGGTATGCTGGAATTCATGCATGACCTGGATCAATACCTCCAGGACCTTGCTCGTTATACTCACCTCAGTGCCACCTCTACATCCACTCCCTCGGCCTCTTCCTCGGCGTTGAACTCCGAAGAGCTCAATGTCGTTGAACGTATTGAAGCCTGCTGGACCGGCAACTTTGGCAATACTCCTCTCCTCCCTTCTCACCCTCGATTTCATGAGGCCTGTTTCCAGTGCCACCGCCTTGGTCACCAGCGTGTCAACTGTGGGGTCTATCAATGCCCGATATGCTGCTGTTTCCATCCCAGCCACTCTCAGTGGCAGTGCCCTCTGTGCCGCACTCCTCTGCTGCCCTCGCCCTCTATCTCTCCCACCTCCTCACACTCATCACACCCTTCCTCGCCCCATCGTTCCTACCATGGCCCCCATCACACCTGCGGGACTCAGTGTATGGTCCCCAGCCACCCTCGCCGCCGTTCCCACTCTCCAGACTTGGACTCCGGAGTGGACAATGACATTTGGGACAACACTACCTTCGCCAACGTAACTGGTTCCCCTGCTATGGGGGCGTGTGACCTGTAAGATGTCTGCGCCGGTGCCTTGACTCTCGTGGGGGGGTAATGTTACATTTTTCCTTCTTTCCCTTCCTTGCTATGTTCTCCGTCCCCTTACGCTTACCGCTTACTTGGTATACTGTCGTCTCGCTGTTCGAGCCCTGCCTGATGATATCTTTTTACCTGTGTATTACTCATATGTTCTCCAACGTTCCTCTGGTTTCCATGCCTCGTGAATGCTGATTCACCATCGTTCCTCAGTGTTCTACCTAGTTCTATGCCTGACTCATCTTTGTTCCATAACATTCCGTTGTGTTCTATTCGATTACCACAGCTCGCCTATTTAAACCGTAGCACTCGACTTGTAACACTAAGCTTGATCTTCTCAATCCAACGAGTTCTTGCAGACTTCGTCTGATCCCCTCACCTCTGTCCTTGACCACCCTTCGCCTCTACAGCAAGGGCAGCCCTCTAGTAGTACCATGGCTAGAGGTCCTTCGCGTCATCCAAGCTTCCAACTCCTTGTCCGCTTGACTCCTTTGAGACCATGCCTAGCCTACGGCAAAGCATAACATTGACCACACTGACCTTGAAAGAGGAGTGGTTACTCCAGCATTTCACAAAGGCTTCCACCATTGTCTGATCTGTTTTCTTGTGTGAACAGCATGCCTGATCATCCATGATATGAATGAGTCCTCCAGGCTTGTTCTGGAGAAGCTGAATACACTCAGCATTGTTGAAATAAGGCACTGAAGGGACAAAGTGAGAGATACCCTCTGTCTGGTACTTGTCAATGTAAGATTCAAAGATGCACTTCTGGATGAAATTCTGCAAATGCTCATTGGCGAAGTTGATGCAGAATTGGTCAAGGGAGTTAGGGCGGATCTTCATGTTTTGTGGGCCAGAAAGATCAAAGAGGCTGATGAACATGTCAAAATCATCATGGTAGAGGTGTTGGTTGATGTACTCATTTAGCCAGGCAAAGAGCAGAGAGTAGAGAATCTTTGCAAGGTCATCACAGTTATCTGAAGCACCATCAGGGTTGAGAAAGACATACAAAGCTCCTTCTTGACAAGTTTCATCTTGTAAGCCAACATGCTCTCAAGTGCAGAAGGCTGTACACCAAGGAGCTCAGTAACAATGCTGAGAACATCCATGTTGTGCATGACAGCTGTGTCCATATCACAACCACAGTCAATAATGAAGTTGATGTTATCCAGGTGGAGGATGGCTGCAACAAGCTGACATGTTTGGGCAACTTGTCACTTGGGTAGCCTGATGGACTTGAGTGCCAAATTGAGCTGTTCAAAGCAATTGGCATCATCATCACAGACACCATTGGGATGGGCACTGCCACCAGCTTGCTGGCCAAGATATCAGTACTGGGTCTTGTCGACAAGGTGGAGATATTGATGACAGAATCTAGGAGAAGGCAGGAGTTGCCCAATACTATAGTACATTAGCTGGGAATGAAAAACTAAGTAAAAAGTAACTCACCTCAGCCACTGCCTAAGATGGGCGAAAATGACTGAGGTACTAGTGAGTAGGGTAAGTATATATATACTATAGGCAAAGGTACACTCATATTATGTTACCAGCAATGAGCCTAAAAGAAGACTAGAAGATATGACAATGATGTTGTAAGCACAGTCTAAAAGGTTAAGTGAATATGAAAGTCATACAACTGTAATGGTTCTGAAGGTTCCATTCTTCCAAGTCCAGAAGAGTGCGGGAAAGTTCCGGAAGTGGTTCTGAAACAGTGGAACTTGAAAGTGCTGGAACTGTGTGACTTTGATCTGAGGCTCAGATGGGATGAAATGGGTATCATAGACAGGAATGAGATATGCGGCACAATAAATAGCATCAACATGGATGATGGATATGTCAGGCTCATTATGAACATTGAAGCCCAGCTACATGATCCACATTCCAGTGTCAGGGTCAGGATCATCTGAGTGAACAAACCAGTGTATGACTGCATATGGGTAGTACTGACCATGCTGTGTGAATGAAAAAAAGGTGAGGATGCACATGACATCCAAGCCCTGCATTCCTGGCAATTTTGGGTCAGTAGTAATGAATGCACAGTCATACCAGGGGTGATCATGCCTCCACAATGGGCAGGAGCAAATATATTCACAATGCATGCCATTGATGCCACTAATATCACTTGGTGCATAGAAAGTAGCTGCTGCAGAATTGAAAATGGAGACCTTCCCATTGTAGAGGGGGCATTCGTCAGGGAGGATGTCAGCCTGATCCCGCATGTCGTTTGGATTCTTCTGTTGGTAAAGGAAGTACCACAGCAGATCCTCAAGGTCATTGATTTCCAGCTCTGCACTGAGTTCTGGAATTGTCCCTGCCCACTTTTGTTCTATCCCACTGAGATTAATGAATGCAAGTTTATGAGAAGGCTTGGGACCTATGGGCTATGCATGCAACCTCAACATGGACCTCAATGACTGTCGAGTCATTAATTGCCTCACCACTGTTGTCCTCAATATAGCCAGCTGATGATGGATCATCAGACACACCAGTAGGTGCCTCAAGAGGTCTGCTATTTGCTGCTTCAAGTTGCTCAGTTCCCGAATTATGTAGTACTATGTATTTGTTAGTGTTCTCAGACTATGGCAAACAAAAAAAAAAAGAAAATCACACATACCTAACGCCTCTTCGCGTACTGTGAGACATGTTCCCTTCAACATTCCCCATTTGCAGAAATCTACATGGACTGCTGCAAGTTTATCAAGCTGCTGATTGCAGAGGAGTATTTGCCCTAGGGCTTTGTTGTGGCTAGAGTGATGATATGGCTCTTTGACAGCCTTGATGTGCTTTGATTCTGTAATAGATGAACATAGACCATTTGGTGCACCAAACTGATGGATCATGTGGGCATAATGTTTCATGGCATACTGTTGAGGAAGTGCAAATGTAGATACAACCCTAACAGTGCAAAAAACTTCATGATATCAGTGAAAATGATTTAGTGCATCATCTATATCCATGAGTGTATCCTCTGTGATCACATTTCAGCAGACAAGGTAGCAGAATTTCAAGAAGGCCCAGAAAGTCTGAATTATGTCCACTGGGACATGGCCTTCAATTGCTGGTAGATATACCTGAATAATATCCAATTAAGCTTTGCTCACTGGCACGACTGTAACTACTACACAATACCTTCATTAGGGCTTTTGAATCATCACCTGTCCACTGTTTGAAGTGCTGTCCTTGAGGGAATCTTTGCAGGCCAGTGAATAGGGCAACTGCAGCAATTCTATAGCAATGAAGTCTGATTGTCAGAATGCTTAAAATGGTGTAAATATAACAATGAAACGACATGCCACTGATCAATATCATCAAGTATCATATTTGCCTGATTAGTACCATGAATCTTGTTGAGATACTTCTCAACCCAATCTATGAGGTGGTCTTTGAACACTCCTTTGATTATTTGATGGAGGAGATTGGGTGAGAGGAGTTTATGAATATCAGCATGCAGGAAATCATTCATGAATGGCTGAGTTCCATTCATTGTTAGACAACACTTAGTAGCAATAGAGAGTGGAATACATACCACTAATTGACTAACAATACCATATTGCCCCTGGAGGACATCAAGTTCAAACTCTTTAACCAATGCCTCAGTGTGTTCTCGACACTGTGCAAGTGAGTCAGCATCAAGGTCATCCTGAAACAAGAGGCATCTGAAAGCAGGGGCATTGTATGTTAGTGCTAAGGTATAAGGGACGTGGCAATGCACTTTGGGCACCAGTTTTGCATTATACAAGAGAGTAAGACTTGCTCTTCATAATCAGCGATATATGGCCCCAATCCATAGATAACACAATGATAATGACCATTTGCAAACCACACAACTTCTGGCTTCAACATGCCAGGTTTGAGGGTCTCCAAAATGCCAGAAAGTGATGTATGGAAAAGTTGGCATCTGAAAAGGCAGAAAGTGATATGTGAAGCATGCTCCTTCATTGCTGTGCAAAGCAGCTAAGGAAAAACTGCAAGGAAACTGGAAGTGTAAACGACTCACTTGTTTGGCATGGTGAGGAATCCAACAAGAATGAGTGCATTTCGATAGGCATGCCAAGCACTATTGTAAACATTTCTGACTGAAAGATAAAGCGGGTAGAAGTCATTTTGTCCTGTAGCAACTGAGATGGTTGTCTTGTCACTGCCTAAGATGATAGATACAAATGTAGACCCATGTGTACTTTTGTCCTTTGCAATAAGATCCTAGTGGATTGTGCTAGCCTGAATACTACTGACACAAGTAAATTCATAGACTCACTGCTTGTTCCCAAGCCCAATCTCCAGACATAAAGTCATGAAAACAACATTTATCTGTCCCTGTTTTAAACTCGCAATAGGGCTGGAAATCCATGTCATTCATCAAGTCAGGGTTTTGAAGGATTGCATGTACAAGTTTCTGAGGATCATGGAACAAAACTTTGTACAAGTCATTCATCCAGGGGGGAATATCACCACTAGGTTGTTCACCAGTGTATTGGACACTAAAGCTGTCCCACTTGATGTCACCTAGCAAGGTGTTGTCGATGGTTTTGTACAGGTCTTGATGGTTTGTGAACAAGGGTTGTCCATCATTCTGCAACAAAGATGTGTTCCATATAGTAATGAAGGGTATCAATTTGTGTTGTGGGCATTTGATTCCTTGTGAATAGGAAATCCGTGAGTTTGAATTCCATGCAATCTTGGTAGGGGGTCCAGTCATTGCTGTGCTTCTCTGGAACTGGAGCAGGTGCGACACCATCAGGTAGGAACTCCCCATCGGACCCACAAGGTTGATCTACATATCAACGTTTCAGTGAGTTGTGAATATGATTCATTGCCAATGACCTACCACTTAGTTCGACATGGTAGTTCCAATAGAGTTTGTTGCCTGGTCCAAAAAACTCTGCATCAACCTGACAGAAAGAGTCATTGAAATAATGACCAACATCATCATCAGCTGATCCTAGAGTGGCCTCCTCATCTCCCCATCTGCCAAGTTCAGGACTAAGTGGAATTTCTATGTCTGGTCTAGGAGGGGCAGGTGGTGGAGGAGAGGGGAAAGGTGGTGGTGGTGGAGGCAAAAAGACTGGGTGGGTGGCATTCTGATGTTGGGTAAGACCTGACTTATTTCTGAACCAATGCCCACAAAATGGCTTGGGACAAGGGTACTGTTATGTATTGAACTTATGGCAGCGCTGAGCTGGAGGTGCCATGATCTGACTAAGTGTTTATATTGGGGTTGAGAGGAAAGATACATAAGGAAATTTTTGACAGACTAACCTTCACAAGAACCATATCTTGAGTTCCCCCACTCAACCTGACTTCTGTCACCTCACCTTCACTTCATGAGTGAAGCCATGTCATTGATGACAGATGATGTTGCTTGGCCTCCTCATCGCACCAGACCTGCAAATGCTAGTCAGCATCCTGGTCTTATTCTCAAACCACAGGCACCTCAACATACCTCAGCAGAAAAACAGGCTGATGAAAAGAGGGCTGCTGATGCACTCACAGCCAAAGGTGCTGCTATGAAGCAGGGTATGCAACAGATTGCTGGTATTGAGGACAAAATGGAAGCCTTTCAAGTTGCAGCTTTGACCCCCATCAAGCCTGTTTGCCCTTGCCCTTGCCCTTGCCCTTGCCCAAAGGTTGTCAAAAAGGGTATCACCAATGGCAAGGACATGGATTCTTTCCTTCAAGTTGTTGGTGGTAAGATATCCGGGTATCCATAGAAGCTCGTTGTCAGTCTCACTTTGATGCTAGTAGATGCACTAGATGGCAGCAAAGATGTCCTGGATCCCAACCTTATTACAAAGACCAAGACCACTGCAAAGAAAGCATCAAAGAGCTCTAGCCAACTCCTTCGTAATACAATCAAAAAGGTTTGCAAAGTGAAGTTACCTGTTTTGAAGGAAGGTTCAAGTTCTGCATGCAGCAATAGCAGTGAGATGATGTGAGCATTTTGCCTCAATTGAACCACAATGTTGTTGCTTACTGAAGCTACACTTTTCTTTGTCAATATCGCATGGTCTGCCTGTGATTCCAGTTCAACTGCAAAGGATGCACTAACCAGCCAGGTTGACAAATGGTTGAGTGTAATGGACCATGCTGTAGAGATCCGAGGATCTCTGTTCTCATATAGGAACATATCTGAGGTCTATCTGGTCCATCCATGCCAGTCTGAAGTCAATCCGGTCAATCCATGTCAGTCTGATCCATGTTGTCTTAGTCTGGTTTGCATCAGTTTTACTTTATCACTTTGTAGTACTTTCGATATACCCTTTTGCAGTCTCAGACACATGTTACTGTCATCGTTACACATTATCTCATATTCTCTCCACTTTTTAGAGTTTGTATGTCATTTACACTTCGACCCTTCATAGTCCAGGATATGCCCAGACTATAAAGTCTTGTACATCTGGTTTTGAATACATCTTCCAACTTTGGATCTTACCTTTGGGATCCTTATGCACGTATTTCCTGCATCACATGTCTACCTGTCTGCATGTCTTCATTGTCTTCACCATCACTGACCACCTTTTGTCTCAGACTAATGAGTCTGGACTATTACTCATACCCTTGGACTGCCTTTTCCTGGTCCGGACCATCTTTGGACCATCCCATCTGTGGACCACTCCTATCTGGCATTCCACCTCTGCCTTTTGGACCTCCTTATAGGGATGAACGAATGTACCCTTCACATATAGGAAAGTTACCAACTAACTTTCCGTTGTTTCTACAACTGGAGTCCACTGTGAGGGAGGTTCTGGAGGTGCCCCAGAAATTTTCATGGTCCTTTTTCTCTTGTTGATCCTGAGGCAAATGCGCCAAGGGCATACATACCTACCTGCATGAAGTATTTTTTTTCACATTCACCTTTATCCCGTTTCAGCCTGCTTCTTCATGTCCTGGACTACTTCCAGCTATTTTCTTTAACCTTCATGATCATCACATTCGTTACCCGACACTCCAGACTGCTTCCACTCGCCATCCATCACTGTTTATCCCTTTCCAGACGACAATCATCACCTTCTTACCACATCCTTACATACACACCGTCTTCCGAGCTGTACTGCAC
Source organism: Retiboletus fuscus (assembly GCA_038093795.1). Classification (NCBI taxonomy): domain Eukaryota; kingdom Fungi; phylum Basidiomycota; class Agaricomycetes; order Boletales; family Boletaceae; genus Retiboletus; species Retiboletus fuscus. The sequence continues at coordinate 20,423 of JBBPSV010000030.1, forward strand.
TGCCTTCTAGTCCGACCTGTATCTGTGTCCCTTTTTCTATGCCTCCGCCACCATTTATGTACCGAGTCCATCTTTAGCATGAACTGGCCAAACATACCTGATCCATCACAATGACTAACCCATTCCTCAGACTACCGATCTGTGGATCATCCGACGTGCCCCTATTCAATGGGACACTGACTAACCTCCTGAACTTTTTAGACAACATCAAAGACTTAGTTGACTCAGTCGGACTACTGAAGTCCACACTGACACAAGCTGCAATTCACTATGCCAAGCTCGATGAGGCAGAGCTCTGGGAAACACTTCCCAAAGCCAAGGCCATCCCACCCAATTGGGAGTCATTTGTCATTGCCATCCTGAAGCTCTATCCCTGATACAAGAAGGGGAGAGGAACCTGTCGCACACTGAGTTCAGTCCACATCGAAAGTACCCCACGGACACTGTCATTGCTGCCACCATCCTTACTACCCATGAAGTCATCGTTGCCATCATTGCTGTCATCATTGCTGTCACTACAGATGAGTCCAGCATTGGTCTGGACCACTATGTCACCACCACTACCATTGATGCCATCACCCACGGTTAGTCCAGTACTGTTCCAGACTGACACCATACCAACGCCAACCCATTCACCGATGCCACCATCACCACCATTTCCACCATCACTGCTGCCAACTTTGTCGCCAATGGTCAATCCGACTGCCCTGTCACCTACCATGCCACCACCATCGCAAGAGCCATCACCAAAGCCATTGCATTGCAAACCGCCCTCAAACCATTGCCACTTCAAACAGTCCATTTGCCCTCATCGGACCAGTTATTACAGACCAAAACTGGTCTCCATCTTTTCATTGATGCTGACCACCCCCAAGGACTTCCTACCGTCCGCTTACATCGCCAAGTGTGTATTCTGTGATGAGCCACATCACTTCATCTGTCACTGCCTGTACATATCTGGGTACATCCACTCCAGGAAGGTCATATGTGGACTGGACCAGCATTTGTATCTCCTGAACAGCACTCATATTCCACACCTTGCTGGTTGCACATGTATCTGATCGAGTATAGACCGACTGACATCCACAGCATCATTGCACTCGTTGCTGCCTCATCATGTCCAGACCGCTTACTAATCCATGTCCATTGCATCACTGTCCATAACTGCTAACAAATGCCCACAGACTAAACTGATGATTCCAGGCACAGCATACGCTGACCTGCTCTTCAACATGTACCTGAACAAGGCCTGGTATGACTACCAGGTAGACCGGATGCATGCTCATATGTGCCAGACTGGTAACAACACACCCCGATGTAGGACCCACACCAAAATCACTGCCAACATGTTTAACCAATGCACCCAGACTGACACCGAAGCCAGCAAGGCAACCACTACCATGGCCATGAGTCATGGCTCCAGTCATCACAGACCAGATAGCACAGTTCTGTCTGACCATACTGTACCTGCTCCTTCTGTTTTGCATGACACCGATCAATTACCATCTGTTTCCTGCTGTGTCATGTCTCTTTTTTCACTTTCATTGTCATCTTCACCACCACATTCTTCTATGCATCTGGACCGGTCGTTTTCTTCATATCTGCTTGTCTCTTACCATCCACTGGATTATCCATCCATTTACCATTCGCCCCAATGGCCACATTACGTTTTCAATCCATCGTTTTCTGTTTGGAACCCCCTATGGACCACTTGCTTTCGTCAAAACACCCCTACCCATTTTCCCCCATTTCAATCTGTAACCGCATGATGGTCGGGGGACCATCAATCTAACATCACCAGGGGGGGAGGCTCACTCCTCTCACCTCGGTTTGATTTTTTCATTTCTATAGTTCAATCTGACACTTATCAAGTCATGCATGCACACATTGATTATACTGTCCATATCTGCACATATCGTTTCCATCCTGGTCTTCATCTGGTGCAATCCATTTTATCCTGGTCTTCGTCCGGCATCATTGGTTCCCTGTCTGTCCATCAAAAAAGACTAAAAATGCAAATACATATAGACCACCACTCCTGTATGCTACATACCATGCACAACATCATCACAATGATCTCATTGATAACACCACCATTCCAACGTGTCTTCCACACACCACATATGTAGATATTCATTTCATACATGCCCAAGATGCCATGCACCTTTAGATCCGCTGTTTTATTCATTTGAAGACCTGTTCCATTGGGCATCATGCAGGAGTAGATGTCAAAAGTTGAGCGAAGAAGACAAGTCGAGTTGGAACCTCGCATTGGACTATGTTTCTATCCATTTCTGTCGTTTCTTTCACATTTATGTCATTTCGTTTCACTTTTGTTACCTACACTTCATTTTCACACAGATTGCATGCACCCAGACTATCAACTCAGATCCAAACTGAAGACCAATGGCACAGCATCGACGCCCAGATGCATGCAGACAGTCAACAGACTGACACAGCTGACATACCATCATGCATGAAAGAGCACATGAACCATCCACGGACTATCCATCATCCAATCCGCCATCATCGCCATCACTCATACCATCTCACATACCCATCATCACACAGACTCACATATCCACTGTCTCACCCTTGTCGTCATCATCACACGTCTATCTGAATGACTGAGCTATCACCCAAGTCATGTAGCACGTCCACGGCCATCATTCATTGTCCATCCACCATGTCTGCCCATCCACATCATCACCAGAGTCATACACCACCACATCATCGCATCATGCTGTCCCCACGAGTCACATCCCACATCACACACACTCACGCATCACCCCATCGAGTCGCTGACTGGGGACAGTCAGCATTTAAAGTACCCCGCAGATGTAGGGATTCAAGGATCTCTGTTCTTGTATAGGAACATATCCAAGGTCTATCTGGTCCATCCATGCCAGTCTGAAGTCAATCTGGTCAATCCATGTCAGTCCAGTCCACGTTGTCTTAGTCTGGTTTGCATCAGTTTTGCTTTATCACTTTGTAGTACTTTCGATATACCCTTTTGCGGTCTCAGACACACGTCACTGTCATCTTTACACATTATCTCGTATTCCCTCTGCTTTTCAGAGTTCGTATGTCATTTACACTTCAACCCTTCACAGTCCAGGATATGCCCAGACTATAAAGTCTTGTACATCTGGTTTTGAATACATCTTCCAACTTTGGATCTTACCTTTGGGATCCTTACACATGTATTTCCCATATCGCACATCTATTCGTCCATACATCTTCATCATCTTCACCATCACCGACCACCTTCTGTCTCAGACTAATGAGTCTGGACTATCGCTCATACCCTTGGACTGCCTTTTCCTGGTCCGGACCATCTTTGGACCATCCCATCTGTGGACCACTCCTATCTGGCATTCCACCTCTGCCTTTTGGACCTCCTTATAGGGATGAATGAATGTACCCTTCACATATAGGAAAGTTACCAACTAACTTTCCATTGTTTCTACAATGCTCAGACTCACATTGCATCTAACAACTTGAAGTCTTCATCATGCCCTACCTCATCCAACAGTTTTCCGCCATCATCATTTGCCAGCCTGACTTGGAGGTTGATCAGTACACATGCTACATCTGTCAGTGGCCCACCTGAGTCTGTTCCAGATAAATCTAATAGCTGCACTGAGGGCTTCACTGAGAGTACCAGTGACGATGAGAGGGCAGCAGTGATTTTACCAGGTCTTGGAAAGGGGAAGGGACTTGTAAGTAATGTCAGCATAGTGTGGGCAGATTTAAGAACTTATGATCCAACATGAAGATGGACCTTGTCAAAGTAATGGCCACTATGGGTAATAATATGGAAGCGGTCCCTCAGCAAGTTTCTCTGAAAAGGAAGGAATGCAAGGAGGAACTTGTCATTTCAACATCTGAACAAGACGCTGAGAATGAGTTACAAATCAAACAGGAGGAAGATGAAAACAGCAATGAGAACATGGAAGTCAAGGAAATTGAGGCATCACAGATACCTCCATAGCATGATTTGTATGAACCAGAATCAGTGCCAGCAAGTCCGAGTCCATGCAAGATGGATACAGTGAGCAACCCACATTTGCTCTGTTTTTGATACTCACATCAGAATTTCCATCAGACCATCATAACCATAACGAATCACGCCTCCAAGAGGATCAAATTGGAAGTTTCTGAGCCTGCAATCAGTGCCAGATCCTTATTGGTGTCCACTGAACCTGCTTCCTCCTCCACTGTCACTAGCAACAACAATGGAGGTGGCTCGCAGTGTTTCAATAATGCATCCCTCCCTGCCTTGTTTTCCATGGACAGGTGGAGGAGAGCCATAATCAGCACTCTGTGCCTCTGGACTGCAGGTCAGGACAACATTTAAAACATCATGAAGGCAGAGATTGCATCAGCTTTCAAAGAGATCATACTGGTTGTTTATCCTGAGATTCCTCAGGTCGAGATAGTAAGTAACCTGGATGTGTCATCTGCTTCTATCAGCATGGAATGTTTCCCCCCACTTTGATAATGTCACCACTGATGTGTATCTACAGGCCTATCAGCGGTTGTGTGATTGGCAGCATGGCATTGGCTCTACTGCTATTGCTCTCCTTGGCAGCTTCTTTCAAGCTACTGGTGCTCCTGATGAATCGATCATAGAGATGACTATGCACCTTTTGGAGAAACCTTTGGTCTTTCTTTACAAGGACTTTGATAACACTGATCCTGACAAGGCATTCCATTCTGACCTCATTGTTCAATTACTTGCCACTACCCACTTTTACAGCATCAAAGGCCACATCAATGTTCCTACCCTCAACCTAGACAACATTGTGAGGTGGAATATTAAGCCTATGATTGGTCTTTGCAGCACTGTGGTATTGATTTTATTTCTCACATTGCTACCTGTCCCAATACTCATGGATATAATCATATGCAGCTCGAACATGCACTTCACCTCATTCATGATGGTGATATTGATATTGCTTCCATTACAGCGAGCTCCTCGAAGTCTAAGGGGAAATTTTCCATCAAGACACCAATCCACTTCAACCAAGTGTCTGGCCAAGAGAGCATGACAGCATGTGCTTTTTGAGCAAAACTGGAGGAGTGCTACACAGGGACTCACAGCCATGGTAGGCAGATGAACTCCAGAGCAAATTGTGGGTATTGTAGAGTTAGTGGCCATCACTTGCAAGTGGGATGACAAGAGGAATGATCTCAAGGAAGCTATGGATGATTCACAGGATATCGATGAGTATTCCCTGATCTGTAAGTCATCGCACTGTCTTAATACTTGACTGACAAATTTCATTGTAGAATTCCTCTTCGAAATGATGGTCTCAACACTGGCAATACCAATACCCATCTTGTTCTATTTCTATTGCTGTGTTTTTGTTTCTACCTCTGCTCATTTACCCTTGCTCATTTTGAATACCAGACACAACATGCTCATTTTCATATCACTTTCATTGACATGCACACATGCTTGCATACTTTTCTGTGCTTATCTGGATGGCAGGCTTATTTTTGTCCAGACTACTTAATTCTTTACTTTGCATGTGCTTACTTGTGACTGAATCCATGGCATGTGCCACTGTCCTTACTCCTTAAGTCGGAAAGCAGTGATTAAGGAGTGATCAAGTGTGGTTTCAGCATTGGTACCTACTGAAACAAGTGCACTTTCACTTATTTTATGTTCTCTTGACTTTGACACAAGTGATTCATAAGTCATGGAAAGTAAGGTTAAAGTTTAGATAAGTGATCAGGGGATTTACTGATGTAGGTGAGGAATCGGTGATTGGTCTGGCAGGTACAGATGGCTGTTTGTGCCCCTGAGGACTTTACCAAAGCAAATGTATTTGACAGCATGCAGGCAATTGTGGATGAAGTGTCCTGATGCACCACAAAATGCACAGGTCTGTGAGCTGTTAGTGACAGAGCTTGGGTGAGTGTTAGCAATGTGTGATGATGACAGGGAACAAAGTCCGGTAGGCAAGACAGATAGACTGGGTGGTGACAGCATTAGTCTGAGTGACAATGGTGATGATCTTGATGGATGGAGTGTGGTCAGCGTCAGTGATCTGGACTGCAAATGATGATTGGTCAGTATGAAATGCACAGTGGAATAGAAATCTGCCATCAAGGGACAGTCGTTAGGATGGAAGTCTGGTTTGGTTACAGACAGACAGAAGCAGATCTGATTCATGACGTCAGTAGGAAACATGCTAATGAAGAGCAAATCTCATTCAAATTTGGAAATGTGTCTGGCAGTAACAAGCAGTGCTGATACTTTGAGGAATGCACAGTAAAACACTCCTAGGACTTTGATAGTCCAGAAGTCCTGGACTATATTCTGTAAATCAGCTTGGCTGTATTGGTCAATAGTGTCAGTTCCAGGATAAAGTGAGATGACAGCATCAATGAATGACTTCCATACTTGGGGGACAGCGGTGGTCTCAGGGAGATGTTCCCAGGTCTCAGATTCATCATAGTCCACATATCTGATGGTGGCGTGGATATGATCTTCATTGGACAGTTGGGCAAGCAAATCCAATAACTCTATATTCTGTAAAAATGATCAGATCAGTTTCAGACTGTCACCATTGAACTTTGGTGCATTGGGTGTTCCTGGAAACAGAATATGAAACAAGGGGTTAGCCATATCAGATTGGTGGCAGTGCTGATCAGCAGTTTTGAGTAAAGGGACGAATGTATGAAAATGGAAGGATGCGCCAAGCAGATCAGTGTCAAGGTGGTGGTGTATGAAAAAGGAAGGTCTAAAAACAGACTGGCCAGTTATGGGTAGAATAGAATGCAGGAAAAATGGAAATGTTGTGAAAAACCTCTAAAGTTCAGGATGAACAGGTAAAGTGGTCTCAGAAGACAGGACAACAGAAAAAGATGTGACAAGTGGTGGTAGTAAGTCCAAAAATGGCTAAAATGGATGAGGGTCAAGCAAAGGTAAATCAAGGCTCAGATGGATTGGAAAAAAGTCCCTTGGTGTCGTTACCTCAGGAACAGATGAAGAAAAGGACTGTGAAATTTTTCTGGGTCACCTCTAGAACCCCCTCACAGTGGGCTCCAGTTGAAGATCAACAAACCTGGCTCCTATGGAGAAGTCCAGGTAGTATAAAAAGGTGAGGGGTGTGATGGGTTTGTCTCCCAAGAGGGTTTGAGGCAGAGGTGAAGTGCTAGAAGGGAATGGTCCAGGAGGAAGGATATTCCAGACATGTGTCCAGAGAAGAGAACAATAGTCCAGTGGTGAGAAGGGTAGTCCAATGGTAGGTACAATAGTCCAGACACATGAGTCCAACGAGGGAGTGATGTGGAAAACAGTGGCAATGATGATGGTGATGAGTACATGTGTGCATGAATGTGTGGAGAGGATCCTCTGATCCTCAGAAGTTGAAAGATGTATTTGAAACCAAAGGTACAAGACTTTATAGTTCAGGCATTTCCCAGGACTGTCAGGGATAAGGAGCATGAACTCTAACTATAAAATGAAGTGAAGGTGATGACAAATGGTAGTGATAAATGATGACAATGAATGAAAGGAGTAAAAATAGCTACTTGTCAATGATACAAAAGGAGACCAATGAAGACCAAGATGAAAGGACTAATAGACCAGATGGGACTAATCAAGGACTAGAAGACCGGGTAAGGAAGGACAGACTGGACTAGGTAAACAATGACTGGATAGAGTGTACACAATGAGGGATAGTCTGTAGGATGTGGTGAAAACATAGGATATGACACTAGAGACGTATGAGTCTCTACAACACTGGTCTCTATGTGAGCATCACCAACCGAGTACTACCCATCTTCAAAACCTGTCAATATGTCTTATTCCCCTTCAACCAAGTCCTCTCTCACTAAGTCCTCCTTCACTGACACCACTCTTGCCCAGGAACCTCTCAGTTCCCACTATCTATTCACCCATGGTTCTCACCGATGACTGCCCTAGTAACTCAGCCACCCCTGGGTGGAACACTGCCCCTCTTCCATGGCCTTCCATCTTAGAAGAAGGAGAAAAACCGAAAACTGTCTTATCCATTACTGTACCTTGTTTTGCTTATACTCTTAGGTCCAACCTGCTGTTCTGTGAGTCTGGATGTCTCCTCCAAACCCACCTCCATGATTCCTGCCTTGCAGCCACCATGCAGGCTCACTTAGACATAGACTCTCCTCTCAAATCATTATACCTAGCTTTTCTACAGGTCTTTCATCTCGACCCCATCACCTCTTTCACCTCTGCCAATGCCCAGTCTGAGTTCTTCTCCACCCAACTCAGACTCATAGCCTGCCACATATGCTCCTACCTCCTCTCAGCCATGCACCAGCTTGACATGCTTGACTTCATCACTGACATTGAAAGATACTCCCAGGACCTCACTAAGGCTGATCTCCCTGTACCCCTGATTTGTCCCTCTCTCCTACTTGAAGCCATCCTAGTTCCCTCACCTGCTGAACCCATTGCTCCAATGCCATCTGTGTCATCCTGGGTCCACCTCATGAATGAAGGGGAGATCAGCCTTACCCATAACCACCTCTTATACAATGCATCCTGCTTTCACTGTCATCACCTCGAATACTGGCATATTGACTGCCCAGAATACCAATGCCCCTTTTGCCTATGCATACACCGTGGCCATATCCAGAACCAGTGCCTCCTTCATCATTGTCCCTGCCCAGCCACCCTGTCATCTTCCTCATCCCACTCCTCCCACTCTTCTTGCTCTTCCAGACAGTCAAACTGTTCCCGACCTCGCCCACTAGCTAGTCACATTCAAGATGAGCTGGAACTTGATTTTACAGACAACATCTGGGACAATACTACCTATGCCAACATCACTGGTTCCCCAAACAGCAGCTACATTGATCTTTGAAACCCCTCAAGTGGCATTGAGAAGTATAAGAGGGGGGTAATGTTACAATTTGACCTGTTTATATTTATTCTTTTCTTTGTTTCACTTATTTTAGTCTTGATGGACCTCTGTCCATCTCATCTGGCCTTACCCAGACTACTCTCATGACATGTAGGTCATTATCCCATGGACCGCACATTTCATTTCTGACTACTAACCCCACTGTTATTTGTCACTTTGGGTCATTCCAACCACCTTCTGTTTCATGATAATCTTTGATTGACAGCTGCTTCTGATCAACAGATCTGCAGCAGATATGACTCGTACTTACTCATTCTGACTGTTTCCTTCACCTTGAGTCATATCTCCTTTGTTTCCAGTCTTTCCACATTCCATAGAGTTCTCTGACTTTCTATGGCCCACATATATAAACCATAGTCCTAGCATTTGTATTCTCTAAGCTAGAGCTACTCAATTTACCCTTTGAGATAACTCCTATGCTCGATCTCCCACCTCTGGGATAAGACTTGTCCTCATTGGACTCCTCTGACCCTTTGTTGCTGAGCATACTCTTTATGAGTAGATACCTCACCCAAAGTTCCCCATCATACCATAGCATCAAGAATGCTGGTACTCCTTAGTCCCAGAATCTACCCTTGAGTCTATGCTTGATCCTACCCAGGTCAAGCATAACGATTGGCATGCCATTGGGACTGAAGTAAATGGAGAGTTAGGTAATCTGTTAGGTTTAAGTCAAGGCAAATACAGAACATACAAATTGTAGCAAGCAAAGTGAGGGAATTTTTAACTCCCTCCAACCACCACCATCTTCTGTTTTTACCTTCCTAGCCATGGATTCAGCACCTGCATCAATCTGTTGTAGAAACAATGAAAAGTTTGGTGGTAACTTTCCTATATCTGAAGGGTACATTTGTTCATCCCTATAAGGAGGTCCAAAAGGCAGAGGTGGAATACCAGATAGGAGTGGTCCACAGAGGAGATGGCCCAAAGATGGTCCAGACTGGGAAAAGGTAGTCCAATGGTATGAGCAATAGTCCAGACTTGTTAGTCTGAGACAAAAGGTGGTCAGCAATGGCAAAGATGATGAAGACGTGTGGACGAGTGGACATGCAGTGTGGAAAATACATGCCAAAAGATGATCCAAAAAGGTAAGATATATTCCAAACCAGATGTACAAGACTTTATAGTCTGGACATATCCCAGACTGTGAAGAGTCAATGTGTAAATGACATATGAACTCTAAAAAGCAGAGGGAATATGAGATGATGTGTAATGATGATGGTGATGTATGTCTGAGACCACAAAAGGGTATATCAAAAGTACTATGAAGTGATAAGGCAAAACCGACATGGACTGGACTAAGACAATGTGGACTGGATTGACACAGATGGACTGGATTGACTTTGGACTGGCATGGATGGATCAGATAGACCTCAGATATGTTCCTATACAAGAACAGAGATCCTCAGATCTCTACACCATTGTACACAGCCTGGAAATTCAGATAAGCATCCTGCAAAAATCCTTTTTGAAACAGGTGTGGTTCAGAAAAGACATATCAGGGAAGAAAAGGTGGCCAATGACAAACACCTCATGGAAGCAAAGGCTATGCAACAGAAGACTGCACAGGAAGGAGTTCAATGTCTGGTATTGATGGAGATGGAGGCAGAGGCCAAAGTGAGCAAGGCAATAATGAAGAAGGTAGACCCTCCACCTCATCCTTATGCTCATGCTCAGGCCCCCACCTCCAAGAGTGGTAAGGGAATGAGGGGTGCTGGTGATAGTGGTGAGGGTGTCAGGTCTGCAGTAGAAGGCTCTGGTAGTCACAGTAATAGGGTGGATTCAGTGAGTAACATGCTGCTTTCATGAGGCAGCTTACCTTAAAGAGAACTAGGCTGTGCCCAGCACTGCTCCAGCACTGGCAGCTGCCTCACAGTCACTCAAAGAAGCAATTAATGCCTGCAAAGAAAAACTAGGTGAGTGTGTACATGTACTTGATCTGTGTGTTTGATGTGATGGCAGGGTTCTAATGTGGTGTTGTCACTTAGGTGCCACCACCAAGTAAGTGCTTCAAGTTACTCTGCTCCCACTGCAATGTTGGCACTCACCAAGTCAGTTCAGTTCTTTCTCAACCTCACCATTGAACATAGATACAAAAAATTATCATTCAACAGTCATGTCAAGGACTGGATAGTAAAGGTAACCAAGGAGAAAAAATCTAGTGGGGCAACTTCTGGCAGCATCAGCATGCCACCCAGCGATGATACTTTTAGTTCACTAATTACTAGTATTACACATAATGAACACAGCAGTCAGAAGTGTTCCAACCTTACTCCCTCACCTCTGTTTTCTGATGATCAAGCAGACAACTTGGAAATCTTTGGTGACAAGGTCAATGAAACAAATGAGAAACTGGCATCCTTCAAGCACATGAAAACTCTGAGCATGAAGGTGGGTCAGGTTGTCTACTAACACTATTGTACTATGCTAACTTCTGTCAATGTACTAGATCTTGGGACCAGTTCAGCCAGAAGATATAAATGATCAAATCATTAGTGAAGATGATTCCTGCGTTCAACTTGAAGCTGTCAAGTTCAAGCCAGTTATCAAGTTATCTGCTCTCAAGTGTAAGCTGGCAGTTCAGGTTGTCCCCAATAGTGAGCCAAGTAGTCCAGGAGGCATGGAAGACAATGTACTACTAGCTATGCCCCCCTTGCCAGTTATCCATTTAGCTCCCAAATGCAAGCTCATCTCACTTCCCTTTGTACCTGACAGTGAACCAGGTACACCTCCTGGTGACAAGGTCACAAGCAATGACTCAGACCCATGGGCAGAAGAAAATGCTGATACCAATATGCATCAAACTATGTCAATGGTAAGTTGACATGACTACTAGGGCAGTGCATACTACTGACTTCTAGTGCTATCAAACCTACATGTAGATGTCTGTAGGTGCCAGTGTCAAGTCTCAAATGAAGGTCTCCAGCCCACCTCCACAAAAGGAGATAAAGTCTAAAGACAGTCTTTCAGTCATGTCATTCCTCACTGACTCCACAAGTCATATGGGGCAAACCCAGGACCATCGCTGTGGTCTGGATGGTTATCTCCTTGACATCATCAATAAGCAATACAATAATAAGGACCTACCAGTTCTAATTGATCACTGCTGGTCTAAGGCCTTCATCTCGACTGCCACCCTGTGGTGTAGTGTGCAACCCAACATGTGGAATGTGCCTGACAGACAGTTCATGAGTGCCTTACAGGAAATTTTCAATGTTGTGTACTCCAACATCAAATACCATGTGACACCCACAGGCTCCATTTGCTCAGTGGTAAGTATTTAACTTTCAGAAACATGCCAGCTCACTGTCCTTTGTAGACCCATTAATAACTTAGTGAGTGGCAGAGCAGCTTCAGCTCAACTGCTCTTGCCATGATGATCAATTTTTTTTCAAAGATTGAGGATGACACACAGATACCAGGTGCTGATGTGGTGAGGCAATTGCTGGATGAGTATCATTTCTTGTGGGAAGAGCCAGACAAATTGGAGCCAGAAGGTCTATATTGTTCATCTTTCATTATTGAGTTGATTGTGTCAACTCATATGAGCAACATTGCATTGTATGTTGACATACCTGGATGGGACACAAGAGCTATGACTGCCAGTAATGGTGGTGGAGGTGTCATTGCTTTAGCAGTGGCAGTGGTATGTTTGGCATCATTTTATTCCTCTAGTATTTACAATACAATTTCAACTAGTTGGAGCATGCAGTGATCTTGATTGCAGAGGGAACAGCCAGTGTCAAACAGGTGTTGCAGGAAATGGCAGCTAGCATGGACAAGAAAATGAAGATCAAGTTACTGAGAGTTCTTAACAAGCAGACAGATCAGGAGATGTCAGCACCTTTTCAGTTCTCATCCACCAACTGGAATTCTGACACAGAGGCATATAAGGAGTCTGTACATAAGCAAGACAAGGATTGGTAAAAGAGATCTTTGCAGCAGCACACTCTCACAGGCATGCTAGGAATAGGAATAGTACCAGTGCTGGTGAAGGGAATGGTGGAAATAGTTGGACTGGAGTATGAAATCCCTGTGCAATACTTTGTAAGATTTCATTTTATCTTGTTGATCATGCTAACCAGCTTCTTTTAGGATTGTCTTTGATTCTTGCTCTCAGGCTGGTCTGAGTCTGTGTTTGCCTCAGGCCATGTTCATCATCTCATCTTCACATTCACTGCATTCATCTCATCTTCATATTCACTGTGTTCATCTTATCCCCACATTCATTATACCTTGTAGCTGTGCTTGTTATGCTTGCCATTGTCTGGTTTTCTCGATTTGCTGTCTGTATATGCATCATGCTTATTCTACTTTTCTTCCTTACTTACTCACTTACAGCAGTTTGCAATACTAATGAGACTCTGAGTGATTTTGGAAATTATTAGTCAGAGTCATGAGATAAAGGACTTAGAAAAATTTTGCATCCTTTCACTGTCCTTACACCATCGACAACATTATCAATGGTCAACAAAAAGCTATCTCGAGATGTCAAAATCGCCACCATACAACTTCATGAGCAGGGATTACTCACCATCCTACAAATCCTCCAGTGCATTGGCTTCTCAAGAGCTACCTTCTTTCATGTTCTGAAGCTTTATCACAACACTGGCAACATTGAAGTTATTGAAGGCAGCTATGTGCTGGCAAAGGTAGACTGTAACTACATACCTGGATGGGACTGGCTTACTGAGAATGTTGAGGTTAGGATCAAAGTATCGATTAGAACTCAGACAGTTGAGTCTGAATGTACTAAATACATGGAGCATGTGAACTATCTACTATTAGAGTATACTATATGTTCAACACTCCCCCTTGTCTTGTGTACAGTAGTGTACTGTAGACATTGGTAGAATATTTTGCACAATTAATCTTGAAAGGCGATGTTTTCAAACACCAAACCGAGTTGAGATCTGAATTTCTCAAACTTGACATGTTTGAGGTTCTTTGTGAACATATCAGCTGGATTGTCATCTCCAGGGATATAAAAGAGTTCAATCTCTTTATCTCTCATAGCAGCATCACATACAAAATGGTATTTGATTTTAATATGTTTGGATCTTTTTTCAGTGATAGGGTTTTGAGCAATAAAGATTGACCCTTGATTATCACCACAGATAGGAATAGGATTTAATTTGATACCTAATTCCTCAAACATATGTTTGATCCAAATGACTTGGCAAGAACAATCACTCAAAGCCATATACTCAGCTTCTGTTGAAGAGAGTGCTGCAGATTTCTGCAAGTGTGAGTTCCAAAGAACAGCACAGTTCACTAGTTTCAGGTAAAAACCTATCTGTGAATAACCAGTGATTTTGTCTTGACCCCAGTCAGAGTCAGTAAAGGCAACAATACCTTTGCCAGTAGAGCCATCAAATACAAGTGGGTACTGACTAGTGCTGAGTAGATATCGGCAGACTCTTTGTGCCTGTTTGAAGTGTTCCTTGGAAGGATTGGCACACTGTCTGGCAAGTTGTGTGACAGAGTAGGCAATGTCAGGCCTTGTTCCTATCATTAAGAATATTAATGAGCCAATGATCTATTGGAAATGAGTGCACAACTCAGGATCTACAGTGGCTTCATTTTTCGCAGGATAATACCCTTGAGGAAGTGGTGTACAAGCAGGCTTAGCATTGATCAATCTGCAGCACTCAAGCACTTTCGCTAGGTACTCCTTTTGGTCTACAAAGATCTTTTGACCTTCCCTGTGAATATTCATTTGGAGGAAATCTTTAATCTCTCCAAGATCTCAACAATCCCACATTTCATGAATGCTTGATGAAGCTTTTTCACTAATGATACATTGGGACCACAAAATATTGCATCATTGACATATATGATGGCAATTACGAACTTTTTACCATCGCAGTATATAAAGAGACTGGCATCAGATCTGAGCCATTTAAATCCAAGTTCTTCCATGGACTTATCTAGAGCATGCCACTAGGTAATCCCAGCTTGTTTTAGGCCATATATCACATGTCTTAGTTTCAATACCTTGCCTTTCATGTTGGATGGCATGTACCCTTCTGGAAACTCCATGTAGAGCTCCTCATCTAGGACACCATTAAGGTATGCAGATGTAACATCCATTCCTAGGAGTATGAAGTCTTCAAGGGCAGCAAAGGCTAGGAGTATTCTGAGGGACTCAAGCCTGGCAGTGGGACTGAATATATCCCAGAAGTCAGGACCTTTGACTTGTGAGAAGCCTTTGGCTACAAGTCTGGCCTTTCTTCTGCCATCTGGTTTGAAATTGAAGACACATCTGTTCTTTATGGTTTTTACACCAGAAGGACGGTCAATGACTTCCCAGACTTTGTGCTTTTTAAGAACATTTAGTTCGTTCTCACAAGCTTCTCACCAGAGCTTCTGCTCATTGGCAGGTAATTTTTGAATGTCACTGAATTTCCATTTGTGATAATTAGGAGTGTCAGGAGTGACATTTGCATCCTGTAATGGTATAGCCTTTGAGCACAAATAATTAATGTGATTCTCTCCCCCTTCCTGGATGAGATGCTCTACATCTTGTTTAGACAGCATGGGAGAGGGAGAAGGTTGCCTCTCATCTTCATGAGACATGGAGGGGCCTGGTTGGCCCTGTGCAGGCTTTTCCACCAGTTTACGCCAGGTGGATTCCTTTTCTATGTCACAAACCTGTTTAGAAGATTCTCCTTTTTCCCCATAAATGTTTCCAGGTCATGTAGGAGAGTGATGTTCCCTTTGAGATTACCTGGGAGGCAATGCAGGAGGACTGGAGGTGTTACGATTCGTCATGCCCCTATACTTTTTCCTTCACTCAGTCCTAGTCATGGCTCACCCAGCCATACCTCGTCCCTCGCTTAGCCTAGTCCTGGCTTACCCAGCCAGCCAACCCACCGATAGTCCTCACCGGACTTCACGCCTATGCATTACCAAGAACCCACTAAGCATTCCCTTGCTTAGATCCTATGTCGAGCCCGTCCTGGCTCTCCTCTAATCATAGTCCGTTCTGCCTGACTGGAACCCCTAAGTCTCATAGCACTGGTCTCTTCGTGAGCATCACCAATTGAGCATCCCTCCAAGACCCTGTCTCTAGCCTTAGCCCAGGACTCCAACAGTCCACTCCTCGACCCCTCGCCTAGACCAATGATATAGTCCACTTGTGGACTGACAGTACACTGCATTGCCCTGTCCCTGTCCTCTGATGTCACCACAGAAACCCCTCATACCGAGTCCAACCTCAGACCCTCTCCTCGGCCTGGCCTCACACCCACGCCATGCACCGCCCCCTTCGGGCCTCACCCCAAATGTGCATACTGCCCTCGGACTACCCTGTCCTTGGTCCCAGTCCATCGGTTCTCTTACAGAGCCCGTCCCAGTCCCTCGGCTCCTCAGCTGAGTCCTGGCCTCCCGACCGGACCCTATGCCAGACCATTGGTAGGATTACTCACATATCCTTGGATATCTCCTATCTGAGTCCCATCATTGACAATGGCGTACATGCCTTTCTCTTAGCTTTAGCCTTTCTTAGGACCTCGTCTCGCATATCCCTTCTATTACCACTGAAGGCGATGCTTCTCTCGCTTAGCCGAGATCATTGATCGACAGGACGCTTCCTAATCGACAGATCTGCAGCACGTATGACTCATTTCATTAATCATTCGTCGAGTCATACTTCACCATTTCCTTTAAGAGATGTGCACCCCTCATCCATTCGGCACATCTCCTTTACTTAGCTATACCACAGCCGGTTCCCTTACTTAGACGCCCGGTCTGTGCGCACTCTTGACCCCTATATAATAGGTGCTCCATAGTCCTCCATACCTTAGCTTAGTCTACCTGAATCACCATGTACCCCTAGATTCACAGACTCACCAATAATCCCAATGCCTCCCTCTTGACTCTCATCTAAAGGCAGTCTCGACTCTCAACCCAGCCACCTACCATGTAGTCCCAGAATGTGAGAACTCACCTTCTCGCACCTCCACTCACCTCTAGTAGTCCGGGTGGCGGACTACTATAGCCCGAGTCCTAGAAGGTGGCTTACCCTCAGGTCTATGCATGACCCTACCCGGGCCACGCGTAACAGGAGGGAGGAGGATGAGGTGCATGAGGAGGGGTGACCGGTGGTGGCTGACTGGGTGAACTGGCAGGTGGAGTGGACAAAGAGCTTTGCTCAAATTCATGAGAGGTTTGTGGTGGTTTTGCTTGGAAATCATCTTCTGATCCACTAGAATCACTTTGGTGATCTTCATGTGTGTGAGGCTTTCATGGCACATGACTCAGTGGCTTATGCAGTTTAGAGCCTGAACATCTGGGGAACAGATGCTCATTGAAAACAGCATGTGCAGATGTATGAAGTGAATTGTTTGGCTTTATGAACAGATAGTTCTGCTCTGATCCAGTGCTCATGCCTAAGTAAATCATAAGCTGCGATTTTGCCTGCAGCTTTCCCCTTCTGGTCTCTTCAGGAAGATGCACATATGCACCACATCCGAAAACTCTCAGGTGAGAAACAGAAGGTTTCTCCCCCTGGAGGAGTTCCATTGGGGTTCTCCAGTTAAGCCTATTCATAGGCATTCTATTGTAGATGTGAGTCACATGGAGAAGTGCAAACTCCCAGTAGGAATCAGGGAGACAAGCATGTAAGCACATTGCCTGTGCCTTGTCCATTAATGTGTGGATTAACTGCTCAGTGTGACCATTTTGCTGGTGTGCATAAGGTGCAGATTGATGGATATGAATTCCATTGTCCTTCAGGTAATCCTAAAATGCTTTAGAAGTATATTCTCCTCCAGCATTGGACTTCCAGCCTTTGATATTGGTGTTATATTGAGTCTGGACATAGGAAACAAATTGTTTTGTGACCTTTAAGGTCTGATCTTTCAATCAGATGCAAATAACCCATGCCATAGAAGTAAAATTCTCATAGAAAACAATGGCATATTTATATTTATGATACAATTCCACCTCAAAAGATTTGAGGTCTGAATGAATCAGCTCAAATGGCATGGTTGCCCTTTGCTCAGTATGAGGGAACAATCTGTTGGGTTGTTTACCTAGCTGACAGCCAGGGCAGATTGAATCTTTCTTAGGGTTCATTACATCCAGGAAGTCTTTTAGATGTTTTCACACAGCTTTGAGCACATTCTTAGAAGGGTGCCCCATGTGGCGATGAAGTAGATCATAGTCTACTGTTGCAACCATTGTGTTGCCTTGGATGCCCATAGAGGGGGTGTGCATCCAATACA
Source organism: Retiboletus fuscus (assembly GCA_038093795.1). Taxonomy (NCBI): domain Eukaryota; kingdom Fungi; phylum Basidiomycota; class Agaricomycetes; order Boletales; family Boletaceae; genus Retiboletus; species Retiboletus fuscus. The sequence continues at coordinate 38,577 of JBBPSV010000030.1, forward strand.
TTGTGTCTGTCCCATGGGAATGGAATGACAGAATGGTCTTCTTTACACATTTGTCAATAAAATCGATGCAACCAGGTCTGGTTGCAATTGTGATACAATTGTCTTTTAACAGAGTGCCCATAGATACAAGATTTAGGTTGCATTGGGGCATATAGATAGCAGGTGATAATCACACTGCATTTCCTCTGAAATTGACAAGAATGGTGTAGAAACAACAGAAAGTTTGGTGATAACTTTCCTATATGTGAAGGGTATGTTTATTCATCCCTATAAGGAGGTCCAAAAGGCAGAGGTGGAATGCCAGATAGGAGTGGTCCACAGAGGAGATGGTCTGAAGATGGTCCAGACCAGGAAAAGGCAGTCTGATGGTACAAGCAATAGTCCAGACTCATTAGTCTGAGATGAAAAGCAGTTGGCGACAGTGAAGGTGATGAAGACATGTGGACAAGTGGACATGCAATGCAGAAGATACATGTGTCAGGATCCCAAAAGGTAAGATCCAAAAGTCAGAAGATGTATTCAAAACCAGATGTACAAGACTTTATAGTCTGGGCATATCCTGGACTGTGAAGGGTCAACATGTAAACAACATATGAACTCTAAAAAGCGGAGGGAATACGCAATAATGTGTAATGATGTCAGTGACGTATGTCCAAGACTGCAAAAGGGTATATCAAAATATTATGAAGTGATAAGGTGAAACTGATGTGGACTGGACTAAGATGACATGGAACAGATTGACATGGATTGACCAGATTGACTTTGGACTAGCATGGATGGACTGGATAGACCTCAGATATGTTCCTATATGAGAACAGAGATCCTCAGATCTCTACATCTGTGGGGTACTTTAAATGCTGACTGTCCCCAGTCAGCAACTCGATGGGGTGATGTGTGAGTGTGTGGGATGCAGGATGTGACTTGTGGGGACAGCATGATGCAATGATGCAGCAGTGTATGACTCTGGTGATGACATGGACAGGCAGATGTATGGTGGACAGATGACAGATGATGGCTGTGGACATGCTACATGACTCAGGTGATAGCTCGGTCATTCAGATAGATGTGTGACGATGACGACAAGGGATAGATGGTGGATATGTGAGTCTGTGGGATGATGGGTACATGAGATGGTATGAGTGACAGCGATGATGGCAGATTGGACAATGGATAGTCCATGGATTGTTCGCATGCTCTTTCATGCATGGTGGTATGTCGGCTGTGTCTGTCCATCAACTGTCTGCATGCATCTGGGCATCAATGCTGTGCTGTTGGTCTTCAGTTTGGATCTGAGTCAATAGTCTGGGTGCATGTGGTCTGTGTGAAAACGAAGCATAGGTAATGAAAATGAAATGAAACGATGTGAATATGAATAAAAACCAATAGAAACGGATAGAAATGTAGTCTGATGCAAGGTTCTGACTCAACTTGTCTTCTTCACTCAGCTTTTGATGTCTATGCCTGCATGGTGCCCAACAGAATGGGTCTTTGAACGAATAAAACAATGGATCTAAAGGTGCGCGGCATCTCGGGCATGTGCGAAACGCATATCTACATATGTGGTGTGTGGGAGACACATTGGAATGGTGGTGTTGACAATATCCAACCTTAAAGTCACACAGTTCCAGCACTTCCAAGTTCCACTGTTCTGGAACCACTTCCAGAACTTTCCTGCACTCTTCTGGACTCAGAAGCACCAGGTTCCAGAAACACTGTTCCAGAACCAGTCCCAAGATTTTTCCTGCACTCTTCCAGACTCAGAAGAGCAGAACCTTCAGAACCATTACAGTTGTATGACTTTCATACTCACTTAACCTTTTAGACTCTGCTTACAACATCATTGTCATATCTTCTAGTCTTCTTTTAGGCTCATTGCTGGTAACATAATACAAGTGTACCTCTGCCCATAGTATATATACACTTATCCTACTCACTAGTACCTCAGTCGTTTTCACCCATCTTAGGCAATGGCTGAGGTGAGTTACTTTTTACTTAGTTTTTCATTCCTAGCTAATGTACTATAGTATTGGGCAACTCCTGCCTTCTCCTAGGTGAATATAGTTGTTTTCACCCATCTTAGGCAGCGGCTGAGTATTGGGCAACTCCTGCCTTCTCCTAGATTCTGTCAGGTTATGAGCCCTATTAGTGCAAGCTGACGGTAGCACTCAGAAACGACTCAATTCCATCTCACACATCCCTCAGTGCACATTAGTTCTCTTCAGAACTCACTTCCAGTACATCTTAAACTCACTCTTCACCTGCACCATGTCTCCCTCAGACACTGTCTGTGCAGAAGAAATCCTCACCAGACCAAACAATTATGAAATCTGGAAGGTTCGGATCTCGGCAAAACTTTGGGCTGAAAAAGTTTTTGGCATCATTACTGGGACTGATGTACAGCCATTCATGTCAGCCCTCATTACTGCCTCCGATGTTCAGCAATGGCAGGGACATGATGAGAAGGCTCATAGCATCATCCAGCTGCACATCTCAGATGCCCTCCTCATGAAAACACGAAATGAGACCAGTGCCAAGACACTCTTCGATGCTCTCATGAAACTTCACAAAACTCCAAACATCTTCTCTGTCTTCTACCTTTTCCAACAACTCTTCAGTAGCACATGGGATGGGACATCTGCTGTCTCTGAACATATCTCTACCCTCCAAACTGTCAAATCCCATCTTGCTGGGATGAAATTCTCTGTCAATGACAAAGTCCTCTCCTTCATCCTACTCAATTCCCTTTCGAAAACCCTGGAATGGGAAATGTTCAAATCCTCAGTTGTGAACACAGTGAAAGAAAGCAAACTCACCTTCAACTCCATAGAAACATGCAGCACTGCTGAGGACTCCTGACTATACCCTTCCGGCCATTCTGAGTCTGCCATGAAAGCTTCCCAAGCTGACACTTCCAAACTTTCTTCCCACCCTCAAAATGCCTTGAGCTGGTGTGAGCACCATCTTTCCACCACTCACAACACCAGTGACTGCAATACCTACAAGAAGTGGGTCACTGAGTTGAGGAAGGGTGGATTTAGGAAGCCAGACAAGGATAAAAATAAGGTGAACATGGCAGAGAGCATTCCAGATCTTCTAGAAACTGCAAACATATCTAATGAACGTGTATCCCACTCTGCAATGGAACACATTCATGCCTACCTGTCATCTGAACCTGAGACCAGTGGGAGAAACACACTAATCATTGACTCTGGAGCATCATCACACATTGTTCCCCACTGCTCATGGTTCCGAATGTTCTGACCACTACATCCTCCTTGCCCAGTAACCCTTGGAGACAACTCAAATGCCATGGCAATAGGAATAGGAACTGTACCACTCATCTCACAAGCCTCTGAAACCAATTATGAAATAGTTCTATCCAATGTCCTTCTCATTCCAGAATTCCAAATTTCCCTCATCTCAGTCAACCGACTTGCCTCCACTGGTCTTTCCACAGCCTTTCCAGCTGGTTCTGACATGCACTATGTTCAGAAGGGCTGGAACACCATACTTGTTGCTGCCCACAAAAATGGACTGTATCATGCTAGAGTTACTCCAGATAACCAAAAGGAGGCTGCATATTCCACTGTGGACATAAATCTCTTGCATTGGTGCATGGGCCATATCTCTGTAAATCAAATTCAACAAATGATGGAATCAGGACGACTCCAGGGAATAGACACACTTGTTGGCACACCCACATTCTGTGAAGCATATATCCTTGGAAAGATGAAGAAGCTGCCTTTTGACCTTCAGGAAGGACCTCACACCACTTGACCACTTGAAATGATCCATATGGATGTTGGAGGCCCTGTGACCCTGGTTCTGGCTTGTCATTGTAGATGATTTCAGTCGTTTTCCCTGGGTATACTTCATGAAATACAAAAATGAAGCACTACAGATTTACAACCAATGGAAAAAGGATGTCCAAACTCTCTTCTGGACAGAAGTAGGATGGGAAGACTTTTCAGAATCTTATGTGAAATTCTTTCACAATGATGGAGGAACTGAATATGTCAACAAGGCATTCTGAGATCAACTCCAAACCGATGGAATAGTTCATGAAACCTCTGCTCCATATACTCCAGAGCAAAATGGCTTAGCTGAATGAATGAACCAAACACTATCTACACTTGCAAACACAATGCTCGAGGAGTCAAAGCTTCCAAAGTTTTTCTGGGCTGATGCAATGGCCACTGCTGCCTATGTTACTGCATGAAGCCCAGCCTCTGGAATTGATGGAAAGGTTCCATATAAAGTCTTCTTCAACCGAAATGTTGACCCCACTTTCTTCTGACCTTTTGGCTGCCCTGCATATGCCTACACACCAAAGAAACAACATGGAGGAAAGTTCTGATCTCATGGAAGAAAGTACATCATGATTGGATACACATATGGACAACAGGCTTACAAGCTTCTCGACATAGAACGTCAAACCATCATCTCCAGCTGACATGTCACATTCAATGAAACCGGAACCATTCCAGATGTGGAAGCAGCTCCATGGAATGACCCTACTGTTGAGGGACAGTGGGAGGGTTTACTTCCAGAGCACCTCCACCAACCAGAACACAATCATGATGATGATGATGAAAATGGTCAACATCCACCCAATCTGAAACCAGTGGGAGATGAAAATATGGCACAAGCAAATGTTCCAGAATGACCAGCCAGCCCTGTCATTCAAGAGCTGGCAAACCGTCTTGAACAACTCCATTTAGATATTCCAGCTCAAATTCCTCCAGAACCTATTCCACCTGTTCCAGTGCTTCCAGAAATTCCACCCATTCCAGCTGTTCCAGCACCTGTTCTGGTTGCACCTCCAGCTCCAGTTCCTCCTCTTGTTCCAGAAATACATCAAAGTAGTAGACAATGCATACCAGCAAATAAGAACAAAGATTACCTGCATACTTTGGATGAAGAAGCCCATAGAAAAGAAAACCAATGGGAACAAGTGCCACACTTAGAACCACCACAACGCCCAGAACCACCAGAACCACTGGGACCTCCACAACCCTTGGAAGATGAGCCTGAAATCCCAGGAGCATTTTCAGCATCCATGGAGGATTTAGAAGATTTTATATTTGCTGGATCTGCTAAATCCAACCCAGATGAACTCCTTGCCAAAACACTTAAGGAAGCCTATTCCGGACTGGATGCAGAGCTATGGAAATTGGCAATAGAGGAAGAACTTCAGAGCCTCAACTCCAACCATGTTTATGAAACTGTCCTCATCCCAAAAGGAATCACCCCAATTACTTCCAAGCCTGTCTTCCACATCAAATGTGATCAAAATGGAAATGTGGAGCAATATAAGGCTTGTATAGTTGCGCGAGGTTTCACTCAAAAGGAAGGAGTGGATTACCAGGAAGTCTTTGCCCCAGTGGCAAACCTTAACTCAGTTCGCATCCTGATTGCCTTGGCTGCAAAATACAACCTGGAGCTGGATCAAATGGATGTCTCAACAGCCTACCTGAATGGGGAACTGGAGGAAGATCTATACATGCTACCTCCAGAAGGTGTCCCAATCCAACCTGGATATTGTTGGAAGCTCTGGCATTCTCTGTATGGACTCAAACAGGCTGGACAAACTTGGAACAAGACTTTAGATCAGAAGCTTGGAGAACTTGGCTTCATTCATTTGGATGCAGAAACCTGCCTCTATGTCTTCCAAAAGGATGGACAGGTCTGCTTTCTTGTTGTCTATGTTGATGACCTACTCTTGGCTGCCAGTTCTCAAAGGTTCATGGACTCCATCAAAAGTAAGCTTTCTGCCAGCTTCAAAATGTATGACCTTGGAGAGGCCAAGTACATTCTTGGGATTGAAATAAAGCGGAACCAGAAACTTTGGACCATCTGCTTGTCCCAATCACAGTACTCCCACACAATCCTAGAGCATACTGGTATGTCCACATGCAAACCTGTATGGACACCTCTGGTGCACAACTCCCAACTGTCTGTAACAGATCCAGAGAATGACCAAGTTGTTCCAGAGCAGGTGATTGAAGGACGCCAAGTTTCCTATCTTACAGTCATTGGGTCTTTGATGTACCTTATGCTCAGAACCCATCCTGATATTGCATATGCTGTTGGGACACTTAGCCATTTCAGTGCAAAACTCAAACTGGCACATTGGGAAGCTGCCAAATGTGTACTCAGATACATACAGGCCACAAAGGACATGGAACTCAGATTTGATGGCACAGAACTTTTCATGAACCTAGACTTCCATGGATATTCCAATGCCGGATGGTGTTATGCTCCACTGTAAGCTCGGCGTTATCTCAAGGAGTCAAGTGGACTTGGGAGTGTTGGAAGCTTGGATGACGTTGAGGATCTCTAGCCATGGTGCTACTAGAGGGCTACCCTGCTGAAGCAAAGGGTGGGGCAAAGACTGAGACTGGGATCAGATGAAGTCCACAGTAACTCATAGAATTGAGAAGATCAAGCTTAGTGTTACAGGTTGAGTGCTACGGTTTAAATAGACAAGCCATGGTAAAGTGAGGGAACTAGATGGAATGCTGAGGAACAAGGATGAGTCAGCACATATGTGGCACCAAAGCCAATGGAAGGTTATAGAATATATGAGTAATACACTGAGGAACAAGGGTGAGTCAGTGCGTACATGGCACCAAAGCCAATGGAAGGTTATAGAACATATGAGTAATACAATGGTAAAAAGGTATCGTCAAGCAGGGCTTGAACAGCAAGACGAGTAGGTACAAGGTGAAAGAGATAGGCATAAGGTGGAGCATAGCAAAAGGGGAGCAAAAGGGAAAGAAAACATAACAGATGGTTGCAAGATCCCGATAACTCCTGGTCCACTTCTGGCTTCTTATTCTTGAGTAACTGTGGAGCCATCTCCTGGTCCAGTAAACAACAAAGTATGGTTGTACTCTCTACCACAGAATCTGAGTACATTGGACTTAGCAATGCTGGGCAACATCTTGCATGGCTCTGGACTTTCTTCAATGAAATTGGACATCCACAAAAGGGGCCAACCAAACTGTTCTGTGACAACCAAGCAGCCATAATCCTATCCCATGATCCACAGTTCCAAGCCCAGACCAAACACATCCAATGAAAATACCACTTTGTCCGGGATGATCTAGTCGGCAAGAGAGAGGTGATTGTCTGTTATGTGCCAACTGGAGACATGGTAGCAGACATCCTCACAAAGCCTCTTGTGAGGGATCAACACTGGAAGTTCGTCAAAGCTATGGAACTATGGTTACACTTGAGTGGGAGTGACAATATCCAACCTTAAAGTCACATAGTTCTAGCACTTCCAAGTTCCACTGTTCTGGAACCACTTCCAGAACTTTCCTGCGCTCTTCTGGACTCAGAAGCACCAGGTTCCAGAAACACTGTTCCAGAACCAGTCCCGAGATTTTTCCTGCACTCTTCCAGACTCAGAAGAGCAGAACCTTCAGAACCATTACAGTTGTATGACTTTCATACTCACTTAACCTTTTAGACTCTGCTTACAACATCATTGTCATATCTTCTAGTCTTCTTTTAGGCTCATTGCTGGTAACATACTACAAGTGTACCTCTGCCCATAGTATATATACACTTACCCTACTCACTAGTACCTCAGTCGTTTTCACCCATCTTAGGCAGTGGCTGAGATGAGTTACTTTTTACTTAGTTTTTCATTCCTAGCTAATGTACTATAGTATTGGGCAACTCCTGCCTTCTCCTAGATTCTGTCAGGTGTTATTGATGAGATCATCATGATGACATCATGCATGGTATGTAGCGCACAGGAGTGGTAGTCTATATGTATTTGTGTTTTTAGTATTTCAGATGATGATGATGGATGGATAGAGAAACGATGACACCAGACAAAGACCAGGATGGAACAGATTGCACTGGATGAAGACTGGGGTGGAAACGATACGTGCGGATACAGACGGTATAATTGATGCATGTGTGCATGACTTGATAAGCATCAGATTGAACTATAAAAATGAAAAAATCGAACTAAGGTGAGAGGAGCAAGCCTCCCCCCCAGTGACATTAGATTGATGGTCCCCCGACCATCATGTGGTTATGGATTGAAATGGGGGAAAACGGGTAGGGGTGTTTCAACAAAAGGAAGCAGTCCATAGGGGGTTCCAAACAGAAAATGATGGATTGAAAACGTAATGTGGTCGTTGGAGCGAATGGTAAACAGATGGATAATCCGGCAGATGGTAAGAGATGAGTGGATATGAAGAAAAAGACTGGTCCGGGTGCATAGAAGAATGTGGTGGTGAAGATGATGATGAAAGTGAAAAAAGAGACACGACATGGCAGGAAATGGATGGTAGTTGATTGGTGTCATGCAAAATAGAAGGAGCAGGTATGGTACGGTGAAGAACAACAAACCCGGCTCCTATGGAGAAGTCCAGGTAGTATGAAAGGTGAGGGGTGCGATGGGTTCGTCCCCAAAGAGGGTTCAAGGCAGAGGTGAAGTGCCAGAAGGGAATGGTCCAGGAGGCAGGATATTCCAGACATGTGTCCAGAGAAGAGAGTGATGGTCCGGTAGTGAGAAGGGTAGTCTGATGGTAGATACAATAGTCTGGACATGTGAGTCCGAGGGGAGAGCAACATGGAAGACGGCAGAGACGATGACAGCGACGAGTACGTGCATGTGTGCATGCATGGAGAGGATCCTTTGATCCTCAGAAGTCGAAAAGTGTATTTGAAAACCAAGGGTACAAGACTTTATAGTCCGGGCATTTCCCAGGACTGTCAAGGATAAGGAACACGAACTCTAACTATAAAACGAAGTGAAGGCAATGACAAATGGTAGCGATAAATGATGACGACAAATGAAAGGGGTAAAGATAACTACTTGTAAGTGGTATGAAAGGAGACCGACAAAGACCGAACGAAAGGACTAATAGACTGGACAGAACTAACCAAGGACTAAGAGACTGGGTGAGGAAGGACAGACCGGACTAGGTAGATGATGCCCGGATGGAGTGTACACGACGAGGGATAGTCTGTAGGATGTGGTGGATCAATGGAATATGACACTAGAGACATACGAGTCTCTACAATGGTTGGATGGGACTGTGCTATCTGGTCTGTGATGACTAGAGCCACGACTCATGGCCATGGTAGTGGTTGCCTTGCTGGCGTTGGTGTCAGTCTGGGTGTGTTGGTTAAACATGTCAGTGGCGATTTCGGCATGGGTCTTGCATCAGGTGGTGTTGTTACCAGTCTGGCGCATATGAGTGCACGTCCAGTCTACCTGGTAGTCATGCCAGGCCTTGATCAGGTACACATTGAAGAGCAGGCCGGCATACAGTGGGCAACAAAAATGTTGCAATGCCTAACCCCAAACTGGGGCGCACAGTGCCCCGCCATCACATGTGGGAATTTCACTTCGCTTTGGTGGGAACAAATAAACTACATACTCTTGGCTACAACATTGCCCCCTGGGTCATGTGATTTGGTCCAGTGTCTGTGGAGATATAGCCATTTTCGCACATCATGTCATTGCAACAATTTTGTTGCTAATCTATTAGAATATACAAAGCACATGTTCCAGTGAGATATTATGTCAGCAATGGGTCATGTGATGCTTAAACTATTCAACCTGATCCAAACACATCCAAACAACATTGTTTATTCCACTTCCACCACCATGAAATCCCTTTCTGTTGATCAAACCACTCAA
>JBBPSV010000031.1:0-46888 GCA_038093795.1 Retiboletus fuscus
TTCCTCATTTACCCGCTTGTTCCATAGAGTTCCATGACCATCTATGGCCTGAGTATATAAACAGTAGTCCTTATGCTTGTATCCCTTAAGCTAGAGCTACTCAATCTTACCCTTGAGATAACTCCTATGCTCGATCTCCCAAGACCAGGATAAGACTCATCCTCTCTGGACTCATCATATCCTTCAATGCTGAGCATGCTCTCCATGAGCAGATACCTCGCCCGAAGGTCCTTAGTCGTACTGGAGCGTCAAGAACGCTGGTACACCCTAGTCCCAGAACTCCCCATTGAGTCTATGCTCGACCCTATCCAGGCCAAGCGTAACACCCAGTTTCTCCAATCGCAAGGCCCCCCCCATCACGATCATCAGTGCACCAGCCTTTGCATTGGCTTGTTGCCTGCAAGGCTCCGTGCAGTTTAGTATGCAGATTCACCCTAAGGAGAGTGACCTCCAAGCTACCTCCACCTCTTCCAAACCAGTTGATCTCACTAGCATCCCCTCCGAATATCACAACTTCACTGATGTTTTTAGCAAAAGCAAGGCCGATACCCTCGCTCCGCATCGCGAACACAACCTGAAGATCGACTTAGAGGAAGGAGCCTCTCCTCCCCTAGGCACTACATACTCTCTCTCTCTCTCCGAACTCAAGTCCCTACGTTCCTTCCTAGATGAGCACCTAGCAATGGGTTTTATTCGTCCCTCTTCCTCCACCCATGCTGCCCCAGTCCTCTTCATCCATAAGAAGGATGGTTCCCTCCATCTTTGCGTCAACTTCTGAGGACTCAACAAGATCACAAAGAAAGACTGCTACCCCCTTCCTCGCATATCAGACCTCTTAGACGCTCCAAGCTGAGCCAAGATCTATACCAAAATCGACCTCCGGCATGCTTACCACCTAGTCCGAATTGCCAAGGGAGATGAATGGAAAACGTCCTTTTGGATGCGTTATGGCTCCTATGAATGGCTCGTAATGCCCTTTGGTCTTACCAATGCCCCTGTGGCATTCCAGCAGTTCGTCAATACCATCTTCGCAGATCTTCTTGACGTTTATGTCATCGTTTATTTGGACGACATCTTGATCTACTCCAAGGACAAGGCCTCCCACAAAGAGCATGTCTGAGAAGTCCTCCGATGACTATGCAAACATGGGCTTTATGCCAAACCCGAGAAGTGCAAGTGGAGCACTGATTCCACAGAGTACCTGGGCTACTGCATGTCACCCTCCAGTCTTTCAATGTCCTCTGATAAGGTGAAGACAATACAAGATTGGCCCAAACCCTGAAAGGTCAAGGACATTCAGTCCTTCCTCGGGTTTGCCAACTTCTATCGCTGATTCATAGAAAATTACTTGGACATCGTCGTTCCTTTAACTCGCCTTACTCGCAAAGGCACTCCTTGGTCATTCACCAATGACTGTCGTTCCACCTTCCGACACCTGAAAGACGCCTTCACCACTGCCCCTATCTTGACCCATTGGCTCCCTGATGCCCCCATGATTGTGGAAACAGACGCTTCGGACTATGCTATCGCCAGTATCATCTCTATCCGATGCCCTGATGATGAGATTCAGCCCATTTCATACTACTCCTGAATGCTCTCAGCCCCCAAGCTCAATTATGATACCCATGATAAAGAGCTCCTCACCATCCACAAGGCATTTCGGACATGGCACCACTATCTTGAAGGTTCGGGCACCCTGACTGACGTCGTCACCGACCACAAAAACCTTGAATATTTTGCCACTACCAAGCTCCTGACTTGGCAGCAAGCCCGCTGGTCAGAGTTCCTCTCCCAGTTCAACATGATCGTCCGTTTTCACCCTGGGTGACTTGGTGCTAAGCCCGATGCCCTCACTAGACGCTGGGACATCTATCCCAAAGAGAGGGATAAGGACTACACTCATGTCAATCCCCACAATTTCCATCCAATATTCACTCAGGAACAGCTTGCTGCATCCCTCCAAGCTACCTACCGAGCTACTCCAGTACTTCGAGCAAGCACCCTCTTCAATGTTGAACAACTTCACAGCGACATCCTATCCGCACTCCCCTCCAACCCTCTCGCTGAAATCCACATGTCCACCCCTGAACCCAAAGGCTCTTGGTGGTCAGTTGACCCCAAAGGTTACCTTTGTCTAGACAACCAAATCTATGTCCCTGATGCTAATGACCTTCGGCTCCAAGTCCTCTGATTCAAACATGATCACCCACTCTCGGGACATTTCAGCCAGAACCAAACACTGGAACTAATTTGTCACGAGTATACATGGCCAGATATCAGGACCTTCATCAAAGAGTATGTTTCCTCCTGTACCACCTGTGCTCGTGCGAAGGTACCTAGACATCAGCCCTACAGGCTGCTGAAGCAGCTCCCCATCCCCGAGAAGCCATGGAACTCAATCTCCATGGACTTCATCGAACAACTCCCTTCCTCTTCCGATTTCACAGCCATCCTTGTAGTCGTGGACCACCTATCTAAACAATGCATATTCATCCCAACTCATGACACCATCACCTCTCCCGAACTAGCAAAGCTTTTCCTACTCCACATCTTTTCTAAGCACAGAGTTCCATCTCATATCACCTCCAACCAAGGCTCCGAGTTCATGTCTCACTTCTTCTGATCTCTTGGGAAAGCCTTAGACATCTGCCTCCACTTTACCTCTGGTTACCACCCAGAAGGCGATGGTCAGACAGAGCGAATGAACCAGACACTTGAACAGTACCTCCGAGTGTATTGCAATTACCAGCAAGACAACTGGTCTGAACTCCTTTTCCTCGCCAAGTTCACCTATAACAACACTCCAAGTGCTACTATAGGCGTATCACCCTTCTTCACTAATAAAGGCTACCATCCGAACATCAGTGTACACCCTGAACGAGATCTTACCTCGGCCCGAGCTCGGGAGTACTCGGTTGACCTTGACTCCTTTCATCAATTCCTCCAAGAAGAAATGGCCTATGCCCAAGAGTGTTACCAAGGACCTGCAGATGCCAAGCAGATGCTAGCACCCGATTTCAAGGTCAGCGATCAGGTATTCATGAAAGCCAAGTATTTCAGGTCTACCAGGCCCTCTAAGAAGCTGTCTGACAAGAATCTTGGACCCTACACTATCATTGCTCAAGCTGGAACCCACTCATTCACCCTCCGACTCCCTGACTCTATGAAATCTGTACACCCCGTATTCCATGTTTCACAATTAGAACCCTCTGTGCCCAACACTATCCCCAATAGGGTACAACCACCACCACCTCTGATAGAAGTTGACGGAGAGCCCGAGTTTGAGATCTCCAAGATTCTTGACTCTAAGGTAGATCGAAGATGAAGACATTGTAAGCTCCTTTACCTAGTGCATTGGACCGGATACGAAGGTACTGATGACGAGACCTCTTGGCTATTGGCCACTGAACTTGGTCACACCTCTGAACTTGTTCATGACTTTCACCTCCGATACCCCAATAAGCCCGGTCCTCACGCTGAATAGGTGGCATGGGAAACAATGTACATTTTGCAAGAGTTAAAACATTTCTATCTACTCATCCTCTTTGGACCCCTCTCCATCCTCTTCCCCTGACACCCTGCGCCTCGGCTCTTTCCTTTCATACTCCTTGACCTCCGCATGCAACTCCTCAAACTCATCTGCACTCAGCTCGGCCCCCAAGTCCGAATCCGAGTACTCTTCACCTGACCCATACACCTCCTCTGCCTTCAGTTCGACCAGCTGCTGTAGCAGCAGGTTCTGGCAGTCAATCCTGTGCCTAGCTCAGACACTCACCTGGCAAAGGTCCCTAAGGACATCAGTGATGCCCCGAAGGACCTCCACCAGGGCCGACATGTCACCCGTCGCAGCCTCCAACGATCCACTCGGACCCACCTCTGAGTCCTCGGTCCTCACCTTCTTTGTCTTCCTCACAGGCACCTTGACCTCCATCTTCTTCCTCTTAACCATCCTCGGCCTCTCAGACTCCTCCCCTTCGTCCTCCCACTGGCACCTCAGTTTCAAGTCATAGCAAGGATGGCACGATGTCGACTTGCCCCCATGCAGGATGCACAGGCTTGGGTTGCGCTTTCGGCATCGAAGGCACACCTGAGGCCCTGACTCAGCCTCCTTGCCCTTTCCCTTGTCTGTGCTCTGTTTGGCACGAATTTGCTTGGCCTTCTGATAATCAGTATGAACTCCTGAATGATCAGGCATATACTCACCCATTTTTTGGCCACAGTCTCCTTAGCCCTGCACCTCTCAGCCTCTTCAGCCACCTTTCGGCGTGCCTCCTCCTTGGCCTTTCGGCACGCCTCTGCCTCTGCCTCTGCTTTCCTCTGAGCCTCCTCTTCCTTCGCCTTTGCCCGACGTTGCTTGCGCTCGTTGTGCTTCATGTTACACAGTTCCTCCGAGTCGTCCTCGTGCTCCTTGAGACGCTTGTCAGCCCACTCGGTGATGTTGTTAAAGTCAGACATGGTGGATGGGAATTTGGAGAGCTAGGGCAGAGCATGACCACTTATATAGGCCCCCAGAACAATCAACACAAATTTCAGACTCCGACTCAGCCACTCCACATTGTTCCTCACTTAAGGCCTTCAGGGGTTCAGGCCTAAGAGGGGGATACTGTCATATCCCAGAAATTTCGCTAAGTCCAAACTCGGACATCCAAGCCTACCCCTGAGTCTTTACTCAACTGACCCAATACTCTTCCTTCCGGCTTGGACCCCTGACCTCTTGGACGTCTGACCTCAGTCTTTCATAGTATGTTCCTCTCCATTTCTACTATGTTACTTTGTCTATATCTGTACTAGTCTCGCTACTTACTTGCATCCAATTCTATGCTCTCATTAGTAACACAGCTCTGGCTTTCTTTCATCCGAACACTACTTCAGCATACTTGTACCCGGATTCATTCTACTTACAAACCCTTACTCAGATGTTACTAATACACCTCCAAACCTTAGTATATAAACCTCTCCGAATCATGTACTTTCTTCAGTTCAAATATCAACTATATTCTCAGCTCCAAATCCCCGAATCCTTTGAGTCTTGAAGACTCTCATCTATCTGACTTCTAGTCATAATCTCGTCATTGTTTACAACATCGAGTTCGACGTCTCTGACCCTCCGACCTCCGACCCCAAAGTAAGGGGCTGAACTCTGCAAGGGCACACCACATACGGTGAAGCTGAAGCCCCATGTCTTGGCCCAATCTCTGACGTTTCGGAGATAAGCCTTGGAGTTGACCTGGTTTTAACACTGGGGTGCTCCAGAATTCCAACCTTTCAGAGCAGGTTGTACTACATCTGTTAGGTGGATGCTGACTTATTTTTGTAGAGGTCTCTGTGATTGCACTTCCACCAGCTTGATCTCCGAATCATCAGAATGGTTGGTATCCATTTTGGGCTCCAAGTCTGATCCCCTGCCAAGTTTCTTGCCAGATATGGATGGCTTGTGCAATGAGGTGCATGCCTGTGCCTTGGCAGGCCCATCATTGACCTCCAAGTCACTCATATCCAGAGTGGCAATCCATACATCTTGTAGAAAGACATGTTCCCCTTCTGTTGGAAATGTCATTACAGTGGCCTCAATCATTTCGATCAGATTGCTGTACTGGTTGCTGCATTTCTGGAAGATGATCACCCCTCCACCCCCAAGCTTATGTGTTTCAAAACAAACCTCAAGGTTCCAATTGAAAGCATACCACAAACCTTCATCATTTATGAGTCCTTCATCAAGGCCAAAATGGTAGTTACTCTCATCTGGATTGAGAGAGAGAGTAGGGGGGTGGTTTTGCAGTAAAAGGTGTAAGTGGTGGATTTGTGAGAGTAGGTCCAAAGATGGGCCTTCATGCACACAGGTGGGCAAGGTCATTGTTGACTTAGGTCAAGACCATACTTAGAATGAGTCGAGTGATCATTCAATGTTTTTCTCCATTTTGCTTGAAATGTAGAGCACCACATGAAATGCCCAACATAGCCTAATGCTCACCTCGTTTCACCATATCCCAAGGCTTGACTAGTTGCTAGCCAATTATATTGTCTATGTCACCAGTGGTACCACATGGTTGCTAACACTAGCAACATAACACATAACGGGGGGTCCAGTTGCTAACTTGGAGTCAGGGGTAGGCTATAATGCACCCCCCCCTGGTTGCCTCCATACAGATGCCTACAGTATGCTTTGGGAATATGTCCAACTTCACTGGCAGATCAGCGAAGATGCAGATAATGTTGAGAGGTGTGTACTGTGCTAAATTGCCATTCCTGCTTGGATGGACATTAACACCTGGCTGGGGGCATGTAGGGCAGAAGAGCATGAGTTCCCCCAACTGTGGGGGATCTGTGCGGTGTCCAAAGCCCCACCACTTCAACAACTTCAGTAACTGCCATTTGTGGGATACCCTAAGCAGCTCCCAATACCAGTCCTGGCATTGGGGTGGGATGAGCATACCTAAGGGAGCAAGGCCTATCTCCTAACTCACTGGGACAATATGTGGGAATACATTGGATGTGATCCTCCGAAGCTTACTGTAGTAGTTGCTTGCTGATGTTCCACACTCTAGATTATCTCGAATAAAGTTGTCTAATACCACAAAGGTAAATGCAGATCATGGATTATTGATGGTTGATGAAAAAAGCTGATGTCAGAATAATTGCAGGTGATATGACTCTGACTCAGGGCATGCACAGTAGTTGATGGCCAGGTAGTGAATCCCTGTGACATCAATGATTGTGAGATAATTTGATCCTACAGGGCACTGTAGGTGGATGGGGGTCTGAGTGATAGGTTCGTCCTCCCATTTGTCATCTTCCATGAAAGTTTGCTTGTCTTCTGAATATTCTGTGATCAATTCATCAGCCAGGCAGGGCTGCCCGCCATATCCTAGATGCATGACAAGGCCTGCCTAGGTGGATTAGTAAAACCTGCCTATGACATAGGTGCATCAGAAACTCACCAAATGGAGGGAGGAATCCTCAAAAAATGATCCTGTCCACTGTTCCACCCTATGGAAGAGAAGCTGCATATGGTGGTCCCTGCAACAATGTGTACAGAGGAGTGGACGACTAAAGCATTGCAATCATCAATATATTCCGTCTCCATCAGTGCAATTGGAACATACCTGTGGTTCTGGCGGCCCTTCCATATCAAGCAGGGTTTTCAGATATTCTCCCTTGTGAGTGACCCACTGCCGTAGATAATCATTTTGGGTCTGAATTATATTAGCGGATATTAAGATTGTGTTGCTAGTTGACCGACCTTTGTTGGAAGTCTGAGCCTTGGCGTTCTGTCTGCATCCAGAGACTCGATGTTGAAATACTGTTCTTCCCCAGCAAGAAAACTCATGGAGGGTGTTTTGGGTCCAGATGGAGTACTCTTTACCAAAGAAGACTGGGTGGATTTTCTCATCTTTTCTGATGCTTTTCCGCGCTTCACCTGGACCAGACAGCTTTGGGATCCCCTGGTAGTCTGCTTTGTTTCCCAGGTAACCCAGTTGACATTCCTGCACATGGCCACAGATTTGCCTCTCATTTTTGCCATGATTTAGATTGAAGCACAGGAAAAATGACCATGTTTATTTGAAGAGAGCTCCTTGATATTTCAATCCTTGCATATGAGGCATGAGATTGCGCCACCCATTTCTTTTTGGAAGGACACTTAATCCTGTCCTGTCCTCCAATCACGGCTCTTGAATGGGCTGCAGAAGTTTCATCAGTGGTAACGTCATATTGTGTTGTTTCAGATATGTTCAGAGCCAGTGCCAGTGGTTAAAGCTGTGAATCTCTTCCTAAAGCAGCCTTTGGGATGGGCTCTACTAGTTGCTTTTTTGGAAGGACAAGTTAATTCCCTTTTTTGCCCACCTGTTCTCCAATCACAGCTCTCGAATAGGCTATAAAGTGGTAACATCATATTGTGTTGTTTCAGATAGGCTCAGAGCCAGTACCACCTGCAGTGGCTAAAGCTGTGTATGCATCTTCCTAAAGTGGCCTTTGGGATAGGCTCCACCAGTTTCTTTTTGGGAAGGATCCTTAATTCCCTTTTTTGCCCACCTGTCCTCCAGTCACGGCTCTTGAACATACTACGAAAGTGTCATCAGTGGTAACGTTGTTTCAGCTACTGTTGTCAAACTCATTATTGTAGGTAAACTCATATGTACTAGTAGAGTGTTCAACTGAACAAAAAAGGGAGTGAGTCAGGAGAACTCTGGCCAAGCCTGAGTGCTACTATTCATAGTCATTTGAGAGAACCAAGGAATTTCCTGCATGCCATTTTCCTCCTCATACCATCAAATAGTTTTCCTTAGACATGAAACATCCCCATTCCAGAGAGAAACTCCCTTGAGGATATACCCCAGATAATGCCAATAGCTCTGATGAAGTGAATGATGAGGAAGATGAAGATAAGGATGAGCAGCTTGAAGATGAGGATGCGGATGAGGACCATGAGGACAATGTACAGGGACCTCAGGAACCGCAGCCATCATTCACAGATGAAGAGCTCACTATCCTCTGCAATGGAAAAGCCTGATGGATGAGCTCCAAGAGTGCAAGATGCAAGAAATTCTTTAGAGCCATGGTAAAGGAGCTGCACAAGCTGGATGGAATCAGGGATCTTTCAGCAGAACAGTGGAATACCCGTGAACAGGTAAATTGTTGCTTTCTTCCCTACAATATCACATTTTGAACGTTACAACAAATACTGCACATGGCTATACAACCAAAACCGCACAGGAGGAGGTTTTAGTCACATCAAAGTCAGCAATACTTGGACCATGCGCTCTGTCATTCAACAGCAGTACAAGGCTGCAATCAATAATACTGTCATGCAGAAATTCAGAGAGAGGGGCAGAACTATTGGTGGCTTGTGGGTTTATCAACAGACGCTCCACCATGTCGAGTGTCAGCTGACTGAAGAACAGAAGAATGAGGCAGAGGCAACTGCCGCAGTATGGAACCTTGAGCACAGCCCACCAGATGAGGTGAAGGCAAGGTGCGCTTTCTTCATCATCCAACTGCTTGATCGAAGCTGAGTGGTAACAAGGAATGCTGCACAGCATGGACAAAAAGTATTCTGCGATTTCGCCATGGAGCTGTGGTGGGAATGTGGGTTGTGGGTTGTGATCTTGGCAGGTTGGAAGGATGAGAAGGGAGAAGCAGTTACCACAGTGTAAGTTTTATCCTTTTGGTTCCTTACTCATTCATAGTTGAACCCATTTAGCAGTGATTTCAATGAAGATATCAATGACAGAGAATCGTTCACTGCAATTGACAAGGTTGCATCTTCATGGCCACAGTTCATCAGATCATCTTTTAAAGGTTCAGGCAAGGCTGGAACAGATAGTGAGATGTCAGATGAGGCACAGGTTTCAAGGAAGACAATGAAGTCCAAACAGAAGGATTCCACTGCTTTGGTTACCCTAGAAGATGGGTCAATTTGGGTCCCAGACATTGAGTCCGAAACTTGGGATGGACTACGTGCTATTGTGTGCAGCTTTTTGACCTCAAAGTATTGTGAGCCAATCAATCCATTCCTGCCATTTACTTGCAACTCTAACTTGACTGGTCATTAGGAAAAGCCTGTAAACGAAAAACCGCAACAACACCCTTCACGAAGTTGCCATCATATGGGTCACATATGGTTGCAAGCCAACATTTGCCTGCTGACTTTGAGTTCCCCAGTGATCCAAGCCATATGAAGAAGGCCGATGCAATCTGATTCCTGCAGTTCATTAGGGATTGACAGGTGTCACATCCAAATGACCCATTCATCTTCCACCATTGGCTGGATGATGAGGACAACCTGCAGGAAGCTTGTGAGACAGATGAGTCAGAGGATGAAGAACCCAGAGCCCAACAGTCAAAAGGTCACCAATCATGCTCCAAGACACCCCAGAGGACAGGAAAGCATTTGACCATAGGAGGAAATTCCTGTGGCAGTATTGGACACCATGTCCCAGAATCCAGTGATGATGAATCAGAATGCCCTGAATCATCTCAACAGTGAGATATTTGATCATCCGCCAACATTATGAACTAACATTCTAATAGGCCAGCAACTCCTGGGTATCAAAAGGCAAATGTGAAATGGATAACGGTGCCTCTCAGGCTTGGCTCAGATGACAATGATAACCCAGACCAACATTCACCCATTCAACACAATCGAAATGGTACACTGCGACCTAGCAGATCACCTGAAGGCACTGAAGAATTAGAGGCATCACTTGTAACTGTGGCACAAGGGTGTAAAAGGCATGGTAGCATTGTGTGGCCCAAGCAACATAGCAGGGCACAGACAGAATATGCTCCTAATGCTGTTGCCTCAAATGCAATGCCTGCCCAGAAGAGGAAAATGGTGCCGAAGAACTCAGCAGATCCTAGAAAGGACAGTCATGGTCTTCAAAATGCCACCAACACCCCTGGACCATCTCACAGCCAGAATACCTCAGGTTCAAATCCATGGCCTTTTAAATCTGCTCTGAAGAAGTGCTCTGCATTCCAGGACGAGCAAGGTCCCCAGAATGCTGCTAGTGAAGGTGCCATTCATATTTAATTCCCAACAAAGCACTTACTGATTTTGCAGTAGGAAAGTCCACTCAGGCTGCATCAGATGGACAGTCAGAGCGTCGTTCAACCCACACCCGCCGAACACCTGCACCCATGGATGCGGATTTTTCCACCCCAGAGAAAAGGACCCTGCGAAAACACAAATATGCAGGCACCACTGAGCTGTCTAAGAAAAGGAGACAATAACTGGTGGATAGTATGTTTATAGATAGAATGTTCAATACTTTTCATATGATCATTTTTCTCTATTCCGAATGGTGAGAAAACATTGGCTATATTACACTGTAGTAAAGACAATTATACCACTAGAGGGAGGGTGGATAACTAGGGATCAACTGCCTGCTCTCTCTTTTCCTCCAAATCCATCCCCTGATCTCCACTGCTTCCTCCACTGCCCTCACAACCCTCTACCACATCAATGTCCATCTGCTCTACTGTCCCTGACTCACCCTGTGAAGCTCCATCTGTGCATGCAGTGTCCTGCCTGTGAGTGGGTTTCCTTTCCACCTCTACCACCATTTGATCTGCCCCCAACTCCACTTCTCCCTCACCATCCTTCTCTGCCACAAGCTCCTTTTCATCCACCACTTCCATTCTCAATGCATCTGCTGCATCTCCATGCAACCTTGCTGACATGCGCTCATCATCCCCTGCTACCAATGGCACAACCCGCAGCTCACACTCTCCATCTGCACCTCTGGACCAACTTGCCACATCCACAGTGGGTAGCATCGTGATTGGGGGTAAAGACAATAGGCGTCCCTGACCCGTGACCACTCCAGTGACGTCGCCTTGTGTCCACATGGGTGGTTCAGATTGGACTCTCTGATTGCCTGTACCCTCTGGTGCCGCAAGCAGGTCGGGATGCTGGCAGGATAGGGCACTGGGCAGCGTTGACAACATGGACCCGGTCGTTGGACCCAATGTTGGAGGGACAGAAGTGGGTGGCTCCTCTGTGCAGGTCGTTGGCATGGGCACTTTGCTGAGGGTGATTTTTGGGATGGCAGATGGGGATGGGGTCTCTTGGGAGGGTGACAGTTGGGCAGAATGGACACTGCCTCCTTCACCCCTTCCCAAAGGGGCATTGAAGATGTGGTAGTGTGTCCTCTCGACCACTCGCCCTGTGGCCTCCAAGGTGATCTCCAGCTCACGAACGTGCTTCTGAAGTGCCTCGTGAGCCTCCTGAAAGCACATGAGTTCTTCCTGGGTTATGAGAGGAGAACTCATGACACTGTAAGAAGTGCCAGAGCGAAGCCCTGAGTTGATGGGTGATGGCACAGGGGCAGATGGACCAGCGGGCATAGGAGGACGCTGAGGTGCTGGTCGTGACCACATGGGTATGACAACTGAAACTATGTTAAACAAATGTCAGCAACATATTTAGAAAGCATACATGGCAGCAACTTACGTTTCTTTCACAGCGGATTTACCTTTCCCTTTGCTGCTGGCCTCTGTGCTGCTTCTGACTCTCATGGTGGGTCTATCTTTTCCATTGGTGCTGCCTTCTCTACAGCTTCTGCATAACCTGCTTGGTCACCTTCAAGCATGAGCAACATGAAAGGAAACTTACTTTTTGTTCCTAGTGCAGGCAGGCCAACCCTGATGATGTCTCCTGAGGACGTTTCATAAAGTGGCAGAATATATACCTTGGGGAGATTGGCAGCCTGTGGTGCTTTGGCCTGGTGCTTTTTGGGGGCACGTGAGGACACACGTCAGCGCTTTGTTGGTGGTGGAGTTGGCAAGATGGGCCAGGCTTGAGATGGACCTATGACTGCAGCTGGAGATCTGTGACAGCATGAAGCCCTTCAGATTCGTTTTGCTGGGGGTGGGGACTGTGCGCCAGATTGAGCAGGTGGCAGGTTTTGTGGGGCGGTGTGAGAGAGAGCAGGGCCACAGCTGCATGGTCAGCCCCTTTTTCCTGAGAACTCACAGGCCTTCTTGCATGTCCCACACGTCACACATGCACTGTAGAGGTTGGAACCTCTGTAGGCTTGTAATCCCCTGTATCCATCCATCCCACACAGTCCTATTGCAGTCCAAGTCCACCAATTCCAGTCCGGCGTCCTGGTTTTCAGTCCGATGTCTTTGTTTTCAGTCCAATGTTTTCAGTCCGACATTTGGTCTGGAATTTTTGATATGAAGCTCCAGACTTCCTTCCATCACTTTAGGTCCATTCCTGACATCCTTTAGAACCTTACCCATCACTTAGTAACCTTCTCTGTCACTTCCAGATCCCTTCCAGGATCACATTCCCTTCTTCAGGACTTATTCCTGTTTGTTTCATACATTGTTTAGTCATGCTCCGGACTGCTCCGGACTACTTAAACCATGTATCTAGGATTACCCAATCCAGTTTTCCTCCCATGGATCTCTCACCATTGTTGTTGTCACTGTCTGTATTGTCTATTGCCATTCTGTCCGTTCCAACTGAGTTTTCCTCCTGTGGATCTCTCACCATCGTCTATCATCGCCATCCGTATCATCACTATTCGTATTGTCTATCACCGTTCTGTCCACCGTTCATCACCATCACATCTGTTCCGCACGTTTACAAGTCCATTCCACTCATTCTGGAAGTCCGGAATCATCATTCTTAGTCTGGATTACCTTTGGACTCATCATTAGCTGGTTAGGACTGCTTCGAAGTACTCCTACTTACCTTCCTTTGCCATAGAACCCCTTTAGGGACAAACCTTTCATACCCTTCTTTACCTAGGAGTGTTCCTCTCACCTGGAGCACTCCACTGTTTTACAGCATGGCCAGGTTTGTTGAGCTCACAAAGGACTTTGGCTTTAAGACATGTCTGGCATGCGAAGGGAGGTTGGAACTTGGGGGAGCAAGTGGGGAATTTTTGCCTCCCTGGCCTGCTTTGGCTATGGCCCCACCATCTATCTGCAAGGGGCTGGGCAGTGTTAGAAGGGTGACCACGGTTCATCTGTTGATTGCTGTTGTCTTCATTGTCGCTATCGCTCTTGTGTGGATGGTTGGTTGTCTCAATATTGGTAGCATCTACCTCTTCATTGTCAGACTTGTTGGATGGTGTTGGGACTCTTGGGTGGGGCTTGCACATCATCACCACAAGAGGCTTATGAACCTGTGAATGCCCTCTTTCGACCTCCCCTTCGTTAACCTCTCTTGCCCTCTTTGTCCCTTGTGGCTGGGTAGCTCTCCCAAGGCCTCTGTCATGGGTTTTTGCAGGTGGTGGTTGGGATGTGCAGCTGCATTTGGCCTCTTCTTCGTCATCTGGCATCGCCTTCCACTTACCCTTCTGGATGGTGGTCAATCTGTGACTACTCCCACCCATTTCCTCCACAACGGCTGCTGCCTTGTCCTGCCTGCCACTAGACCTGCCTACCTCTGTAATCGAAGTCTCCATCTCATGTTCTTCACCATCCACCGCCATTGCTGTAATGACCACACAGTGGATCTTGCAGAACCAGGGATGGCCAAAGAGCACTGCTTCTGAGCAGTGGATGATGGCATCCCAATCAGGCCAGCATCAAGTGGCACTATGCCAAAAGTGGTCAGTCATGGAAAGGATAATCAGCACCGTCGTCACGGTATCGATGACAGCTCGCACAGTATCCTAGTAAGTGTCATTATTGTTCACGAAAAAACGAAACTATATGCACCATTTGAAGTTCAATCTCCCTGCAGGCCTTCTCCCAGGAGGTCTTTCCACCCACAGAGACTTGTTGGGCAATGATGTTTTGAATAGCCTGCTCACAGGTGAGCAGAACATTGTTGGCAAGGGGGGTGATCAGCATGAATGTGGCGTTCATGGCAGTTCATAGGTTGCAGAAAGAGAAGTTGAGGTTGCGGGTTGTGTGGTTACAGAGAATGAGTGGTCCAATCAGTTTTTCCCATGGCACCACAAATGCTTCAATTTGCGGACTTTCAACTATTCATGCTGACGCATGTCAGCTTTTCCCACTCCGCATTGTTTGCTCCTCCACTTATACAATCACAACTGTGAACACTGACGTCGACCCTAATGGACTCCCTGGACTGAAACATGAAAGTCCGATTTGTACCCACATGTAAGTTGGCAGGTATCATGTATGCGGTATTGCTCACTTGTTGGTCTGCACAGCCAAGGTCTATATTCTATCTGATGAACCATCCATGCACCCCACACATGTGAATGCAAAGAGAGCAACTGGGTGCAAATGTAACCAGAGCCATGTTATCAACACTCACGGCAAGCTTCAGAAAATGTACATCCCACATTTGCCACCCAACTCTCCCACTGAAGATGCCAAGCTGTCAACCTCTCTCCATGTAGTGGACACCAAGAGGAACTGCATAAAATAGTTATTCCACCTCCACCACCAGAATCATCCCATTGTGATGGCCACCGCCCCAATACTTGAGCAAGTTTGTACCATGGAATGCAAGCCAGACCTCCCATACCCTCTATCAAACGCATGAAAGCAAGCACCCTCCAGGTCATTGATCACACCTGCGAGCAACTTTGTCAGCTGAGAATACTGCCCCCTCCCCCTGAATCCCCCGATGCTTGTAAACGCACCAAGGATAGTCCGACCACTCTGCCATCCTTCAGCGAAGATGATGAAATGCCACATCAATACATCGACACAGATGAGGGAGCACAGTGTAGGGATGAGGACAATGTCCAAATGGACATTGATGACGATGCTGGTAAGCTCAAGTCTGCCATCTATGTTCGTTGCACCTTGTTGATTTCATTTACAGTGGATGATGATGCTCAGGCTGCACCCCACAGCAACCTACACCCCTTGATGGGCAACTATCCTCAAGACATCCTCACCTTGAGGTCTGCTAAAGCATGCACAAGGGAACACATCCTACTCAATGCCCGCTTGGATTTGCCAGGTATGTAGTTTGCTGAATATACTTGGAATTTAGTTCTCAACCAGTTCTCTGACGTAGACATCAAGGAGATTCAAGAGGAATGGGCCCACTGAGTATGGGAATGCTACATGCCAGGTACGTGATATTCCACAAACATCACCCACTTGTGAATCCTAATCGCAATGCAGATGATGTTGACAATGTGAGCACCCACTGCCCTCGTCAACGGATGCATTGCAATACCTGTCTTCCTTGGTTGGATGTCCCCATCGCAACCATGGTTGAAGAATATGAAATCGCAATCATGACCATGGAGATCATGCACAGGGCAGTCATTGAGCGGATGAATGCTGATCTGGACAAATGGGATAGAATTAACGCAAGGCGGAATGAAATAGAGAATGGGATTAGTTGGTATATTGTTTAGCAATTATTGGAATCTTCCTTTTATATATGCCTCTGTTGAAATAGAAAACAATGCCATAGGAAGCTCAGAATCAATGGAACACTCAAAAGGGGCATTTCCCCAGATTTGCTACATGCTCAAAATTCCAGCAGATGAACTCAAGAGAGTTGCATAATGCAGGAGCTGCCAGCTGAACAGCAGATATGGGCTTAGTCCCTGTGAGCTTCATGGATCGCAGATATGAAGATGCCACATACCCCCAACTTGCTGGCAGTGGAAACAATGAGCCCACATGTCTGCAGGATGGTCACTGTTGGTTATACGTGCAGTGTTTCATTCCATCCGATGAGCCCATGTGTCTGCAGGAAAGTCACTTGGGATGGGGCCTCTCATTTGCTATTCCACCTAGCAAGCCCATGCATCAGCAGAAAGGTCACCCGTGACAGTCCCTCTCGTATACAGCTGGAACATGCAATGGATCTTCAGGCCTGTGCATCTACTGCAATGTCCCCCATGGTGGGCCCTCTTGCACATGCGTGCAAAGTATAATTCTATGAGATGAGCCCTTGGGTTTACAAGATTTGTCCAAATACAGGCAACGAGCCCGTGTACCCACCATAGGTCCAATCCAGACAGGCCCATAGTGTCTATTGGCAGGCTTCCCTCTTCGATCTGATGGGCCCTCTGGTTGATAGGCGGGTATACCTATTCGATCCAACCAGCTCGTGCATCTGCACCAGGTTCACTGCAACAGGCCTTCTGGTCCATTTGCAGGTTTGCCTACTGTGATCTCTCATGATAATGCCAGTTTGCACATTCAATCCAACAAGCCTGCACATCTGCACCAGGTTCATTTGCACTAAGCCCTCTTGTCCATTGTTGGGTTAGCTCATTCCACATGGCGAGCCTGCTCATCTATAGCAGGTTCAACCACAACAGGCCCTCTCATCAGTATTGAAGGACCACAGGCCTGCCTGTCTGCTGCAAGGTCATTCATTGCAGGCCCTTTTGTCTCTAGGTGCGACGTGCAATTTCACAAGACAAGCCCATGAGTCTGCAATGGGGCACCCACAACAGGCCATCTGGTCAATAGGCGGGTTCGCTTTTTCAATCCAGCGAGTCTGCAAGTCTGCACCAGGGTCACCTGCCACAGGCCCTGTGGTCAATAGGTGGATTTGCCTGTGCTAACTCACAAGCCTGAGTGCCTGCACCTGGTTCACCCGTGGGATGGGCCCTCTGATCAATCGGTGGGTTTACCTCTGCTGTGGGACAAGCCCGCATGTCTGCATCTGATGTATCTGGGACAGGCTCTCTTGTTAATAGGTGTTATGAGTTGACCTGGCCCCGTTTATTTTCTTTCCTTTACTTAGCTTAGTCTCAATGGGTCGCTACCCATCTCGTCTGGCGTTACCCAGACTACTCTCGCGTGGCATGTAGGTCGATATTCCCACGGACTGCATCTCTTCTTCATTTCCAACTAATGACCCCGCTGTCATTGTCGCCCCGGGCCGTTCCGGCCACTTCTTCGTTTCATGATAATCTTTGATAGACAGCTGCTTCTGATCGACAGATCCACAGCGGATGTGACTCATTTCGACTCATCCTGAGCCCTTACGATTTCCTGAGTCACATCTCTTTTCTTCCCTAGTTTGTCCGTCTTTTCTACGGGTTTCCATGACCTTCTATGGCTCGCGTATATAAACCGTAATTTCTACGCTTGTATCCCTTAAGCTAGAGCTACTCAATCATATTCTTGAGATAACTCCTACGCTCGATCTCCCAAGAACTGGGATAAGACTCGTCCTCTACGGACTCCTTGTATCCTTCAATGCTGAGCGTGCTCTTCGTGAGCAGATACCTCGCCTGAAGGTCCTTCGTTGTACCGTAGCGTCAAGAACGCTGGTACTCCCCTAGTCCCAGAACCTCCCCTTGAGTCTACGCTCGACCCTATCCGGGCCAAGCGTAACAATAGGCAGGTTTGCCTATTTAAGCTGACAAGCCTGTGGGTCTGGATCATTGGCACCTGTGACAGGCCCTTTCATCCATAGGTGGGTTTTGCATGGGCAGGCAACAAGCCCATGCACCTGCACCAGGTGAACCCACAACAGGCCCTCTGGTCAATAGGTGGGTTTGCTATTCCAGTCTGACGAGCCCATGGGTATGCACCTGGGTCATCTGCCGCGGGCCTTGTGGTCAATAGGTGGGTTTGCCTGTACCATCCAATGAGCCTGCATGCCTGCACCAGGTGAACCTGCAACAGGCCCTCTGATCATTTGATGGGTTTTCCTTTGCTATCCGACAAACCCATGCATCTGCACCTGATCTATCTGGGACGGGCCCTCTTGTCAATAGGCTGGTTTGCCTATTTAAGTCGATGAGCCTGTGGGTCTGGATCAGCAGCACCACAATGGGCCCTTTCATCCATAGGCAGACTTTCCAAGGGCAGGCAACAAGCCCGTGCGTCTGCATCAGGTGAACCTGAAATAGGCCCTCTGGTCAATAGGCAGGTTTACATATTTGATCTGCCAAGCCTGTGAGTCTGCACCCAGTTTACCCTTAACAGGCCCTCTGGTAAATATGTAGGTTTGCCTATTCCATGCAATGAGCATGTGCATCAGCAGCAGGTTTACCTGCAAAGGGTCTTCTCATCTATTGACAGGTCTTCTGATTTCATCACACAGGCCTGCAGGTCTACTGTATGCCCACCCATGGTGGGTCTTCTCATCTATAGGTGAGATTGCCTATTCCATGCAGTGAGCCCATGCATCTGCAGCAGGTTTACCTGCAACAGGTCCACTCGTGTATAGCCCAGTTGTCTGAATCTATCTGATGAGCCACGTGTCTGCAGCATGCTTAACCATTCTCTAGGCAAATGGGCCCGCGCATTGTTACACTGAATATACTAATCCTCAGGCCTACTCAATAATTACCCCTCTACACCTCTCCTGGGTCTGCCACAGAGTCTCCGTGTGTATGGCAAAATTGTCAACCCAGGCTGACCGTATGATATGTGAAAATATGACTACATGGGCTCTTCGGATAGATAGGTGTCTGCAACAAGCCCTCAAAAGGACAAGGGCAATATGTCACAAATGAATGGGGAAGCATCACAATTGAGTACATACCATGAGGAACGTACCATGGCCAGCATCTGCAGAGCAGTCTTGTGATGTAACACTGCAAGGAGATATTCTTGTTATGTTGTGAGTTTAATTAGCTGGGGGCCCAAAAGTATACTATTCCTTTGTTGTCCAGCTTATGCAAGGCATTGGACTCAGTTCACACCTGTAGATGCAGCTAGCAGAAAAATGCTAGAATCAAACTATGTCACATCAGATGGATCTGCCTAGCCTTTGCTCGCTTCCAGGAATGCATAAAAAGCTGAATGACCTGAGCAACACATTCCCAGCATCTTCTGAGCCCTCTCAGTGGAATCTCTCATTTGGACACACCATAATATCCTGCACCCAACCATCATGCACATTGCATTCTTGCTTGTTGCTTTTGCGTTATTCTACAGTGTTGCAGCTGCTGCTGCAGTTGTCCTGGGTGGCACCAACATATCTTCCTGTGACAACATGCCAATGGTAGTTGGAGGTATGAGCTCTAATGTCAGCTATATACTTCCCACTGAAGGTAATGATAGTACCAAAGACCATGCAGCAACATCACCAGCTGCCAGAAACACCCCTGCTCAGCCTGGTATAGTCAACCATTCACCTGACAATCTAAATTCGCTTATCAGTGCGCTTGGCAGTTTGCTGAGCAGTTTGACTTCCAATAATGGTTTACTTGGCAATAATGGTGTGCTTGCCAGTTTGCTTGGCTCAGGCTGAGTACTAGTAAGCCTCCTTCAGTCACAGTTATTCTGTGTTGTTTGTCTGACTTTTGCATTTAGTTGATATGTACCATAAATTACAGCAAATGGAGTGAAGCTTCATGTGTGAGTAATTGGATTGATGTCATGTATTATTATATCCTGAGAGATTGATCCATTGATGTTTTGTTTCTTGAACTTTTATGGCAGGTGAGAATGATCAGGTTGGCTTCCAACCAATATTGAGGTTCAGCTCTGCCAGGCTGCTGACCTGCAGGTGCTGCAACACTGGCACCACTGTTTTGGATTGAGCTGCTCACCTTGGGGATGAAGCACACCATACACTTCGATTGAAAGATAGTTTGGACATCCCATGGCAACTAACTAGCAGTTCCAATTGAGGTGGTAACAAAAAGTAAAGGTGCAACAGCATGGAGCAACATGTTTGGGCCAGAAATGTAAACATGAGCATAGCCTTGATCAATGGACCCACGATGGATCCTGACCAACTTGTATATTCCTAGATGGTAGAGTTACATGGTGAGCAAGCAAGTGAAATGATGCGTAAATCCATGCATCACTTTTTTGACCCTCAAAGAACACCAACTTGATGACCATCACATTTCTGAAATTCCCAACACAAGCCACTCAATCAGCCTGCATTGTGTGCGTCCTATAGCACGATTGATCGATCATTGATTTGTGCAAGTAGCTTTGCTCATGGCCTGAGATACATGAGGTGCCAGGTCAGTAGTCAATATTCAACATGGCTCCAGTATATGATACTCCTTGTTCAACTCCGAGGACAACCATTCCTACATGCCTTCTCTTTCTATGCTACTCTTTGATTCATAGATATCCGATGAGCTTGTGCATTGTATCAAGATACTGATGTTTCTATAGACTTCCTGTACCGTAGAACTGCAAGACATCTAGCATGTCCCTCCTAGTAGGATAGGCCATAATTAACAGGGCTCCTCATTCTCTATGCTCCAGGTGTTACGTTTTCTTTCCCTTTTCATCCCCTTTTGCTATGCTCAGCCCTATGCCTATCTCTTTTACCTTGAACCTACTTGTCTCGCCGTTCGAGCCCCACTTGACAATACCTTTTTCTCCATAGTATTACTCATATGTTCTTCAATGTTCCATCAACTTTGATGCCACGTATGTGCTGACTCACCCTTGTTCCTCAACATTCCATCAACTTCGATGCCATGTACACGCTGACTCACCCTTGTTCCTCAGTGTTCCATCTAGTTCCATCACTTTACCATGGCTTGTCTATTTAAACCGTAGCACTCAACCTGTAACAACTAAGCTTGATCTTCTCAATTCTACGAGTTACTGTGGACTTCATCTGATCCCAATCTCAGTCCTTGCCCACCCTTTGCTTCCACAGCAGGGTAGCCCTCTAGTAGCACCATGGCTAGAGGTCTTTGACATTGTCCAAGCTTCTGACACACCCAAGTCTGCTTGACTCCTTGAGATAACACCTAGCCTATGGCAAAGCATAACAAAAGATCAAGCTTCCTCTCGTGTGGACTACCTCCGTTGTAGCTCCATTCTCCACTAGATTCTCGAGCATGCTCTCCATGAGCAGATACCTCAAATCCCTTGAACAACCATAGCTTCGCAGCAACCCACCATTGACCCTCGTTGGTCTAAACCTTGAGGACTGCCCCCCCACTGACTTATCTGAGTCAGAAGAACCCCAAGACTTGTCTTCATTCCCAGAATCCAACCCAGACTTAAACCTTGATACAATCTTCAGACAGAAAGAAGAACTCACTCTTCGACATCAATTCTCTTCTGGACTAACCATCCCCAGAGAACCTACCCCACTATCCCCAACCCTTCAAACTCATAACCCCCCCTTTGGAGGTCTTCCCCTCTCATATCCACCCCCACCAGTTATTCCTCAACCAGACATGGCCCCTGCAGCCTCAAAACCCACCGAACTCTGTCTTGGGATGCCGGAAGACTTTGATGGATCATTTGCTAAAGCAGAGGATTGGCTGGGAACCGTCACGTTCTACCTTGCTGTAAACTCAGAGGTCTACGATACTGATGCCAAGAAGGTAGCTTATGCCCTGTTGTTCATGAAGAAAGGATCTGCGAAGGTATGGGCCACTACTTTCAGGCAAAAAATTCTTGCCCAAGCTACGCTAAACCTTGGGACCTTCACTGACTTTTGTGACTCCTTCTCTAAATCCTTTGTCTGAAAAGACACTATTGCCTCCAGCCTTCACTGGCTTGCAACAACAAAGATGATCAAGAACAAGCATGGAGGCTACTCCCCCTCCCTCACTGAATATACCACCTGCTTCCAAAACCACGTAGCCATCTCCAAGGTCATGGATGCCAACGTCCTTATAAGCTACTTCACCATCAGAATTCCGGAACCCCTTATGTGGAAAATCCAGAGCATGGAGACCCCTCCAGATAAAATTGAGGACTGGTACGCCAAGGCAGCCCACTTCGCTACCATAAAAGAGCAGGCTAAAGATCTAGCAAAGTGAGGAAGCGGGAAGGTTTTCCATGGTTTCCACTCCACCATGAAGTCCTCCACCCCTGATCCCAATGCTATGGATGTGGACGCCGTATGTACTACCCCCATTCCAAAGTTAACCCCTGCCGAACAAAAATGGTGTATCGAGAACAACCTCTGCTTCCAATGCCGAAAAGGAGGACATCTCTCTGTCAATTGCCCAGAGTTCTCCAAAGGAAAGAAACCCTCAGTCAAGGCGGTAGTGACCTCTGACCTTCCAAAACTGAAAGAAATCCCTGATGACGAAGACGAGGATGAGGAAGGGGTAGTGGTTAGAAGAGTTTCCTTCTCCCAGGGTTTTTAAAGCAGGGACCTGCCACAATGTCTACATCCCCTAGTGCCTTGGTGCTTGTAACTTCTACTATGAAATCCATGCAAATCCCAGTACAAGTTATCATCCCCTCGCACACCCTGCAAACTGTTGACATGAGAGCCCTGATTGACAGTGGAGCAGATGTCTGCTGCATTGATTGGGAGTTCGCCAAGAAACATAAGATCCCACTAACCAAACTCAACCAACCGGTCTATGCTAGAAATGCTGATGGAATGGCTAACAACAAAGGAACCATCCGATATATTGCCAACCTCTTCATCTTGACGGAAGGACTGGTCCACCAGGTTTCCTGTCACATCATGCACTTAAGTAAGGACAACATATTCCTCGGAATCCCCTGGCTGCAGAAGGCCAACCCAACTATCAACTGGACTAAGAGGACCCTCCGAACTGCCGAAACCACTGATGAATCCAAACTCCTCTTCTCCCTCCATCAAGGGGCCTACCTACACCAGGAGAAGCTCATCATTCCCCTGAAACTACCCCCTCGCCACATCTTTGTCAACTCGGTCCAGGACGAATGTCTCTATGCTTACAATGGCTGGGAAGATGAATGCGACTTCCTGACTTGAGTCCACAACCAATATACTGTAAACCGGATCATCTGATGCAGGTCATGTTTCATCCCAGCCCCTGTCATCTCTCACCTCTCCATTACCTCCAGCCTTGCTCTATCCCCAGAAATGCCCATCACATTCCCCCTCCCTGAGGAATATACCCAATACAAAGAAGTCTTTGCAGAAGAGGCAGCCAACGTCCTTCCCCCATCTTGCCCCTATGACCATGCCATTAACCTCCAAGATAACTTCGTACCCCGTATCGCCAAAATCTACCCCCTCTCGGTTGACGAACAACTAGCCACAGATAAATTCATCGATGAAAACCTGGCTTCGGGCAAGATTTCCCCCTCAAAATCCTCCCAAGCCTCTCCCTTCTTCTTCATCAAAAAGAAGGCACAACTTGGACACAAACCCAGTCTTTGTCCCTGCCAGGATTACTGATGATTGAATGAACAAACTATTCACGATGCTTACCCCCTTTCCCTTCTCCAGGATTTCATGGACCGGATCAGAGGAGCTAAGGTGTTCACTAAGATGGACATGCAATGGGGGTACAACAACGTTCGGATAAAGGAAGGGGACCAATGGAAGGCTGCCTTCATCATGCACCGCAGTTTATTCAAACCCAATGTCATGTTCTTCGGACTAACCAACTCTCCTCCCACCTTCCAACGATTCATGAACGACTCATTCCAGGACCTCATTGCAGAAGGATGGCTAGTCATTTACATGGATGACCTCCTTATTTTCTCTCTGGATCAGAAAACCCACACCAAATGAACCCACTGGGTGCTGCAATGAATGACAGAACTCCATCTCCACCTGAAACTGGAGAAGTGCTTCTTCGGCCAGGATGAGGTAGAATACTTAGGGATGATAATCCATCCTGATGAAATTGCCATGGACCCTACCAAGTTGGATGGAATAGCCCATTGGCCTACCCCCACCTCAGTGAAAGAAGTTTGATTGTTCTTAGGCTTTGCCAACTTTTACCGCAGGTTCATCCCTGATTACTCAACCATAGCCTGACCCCTCATTGACCTCACCAAAAAGACCTCCACCTGGTCTTGGGGAGACATGTGCCAATCTGCATTCGATCTCCTCAAAGAATGGTTCACATTTAAACCAGTCCTCAGAGTCCCGGATCTCTCTGCTCCCTTCACCATCTCCACTAACGCTTCCCTGTATGCCTCCAGAGGAATCCTCCTACAAGCAGATACCAATGGAGAATGGCACCCCTGCTCATACCTCTCCCAAAGTTTCGACTCGGCCCAACAAAACTATGATATCCATGACTGAGAACTCCTCGCAGTTCTTCGAGCACTCAAAGCTTGGTCCCACTATTTGTGGGGGTCCCCTCATCAGGTTCAAGTGTTCACCAATCACAAGAACCTCACCTACTTCTGTGAACCCCACACCCTGAACCGATGGCAGGCCCATTGGCTGCTAGATCTGGCAGATTTTGATCTCAAACTGATCCATATCCCCAGATCACAACTTTCAGCTCCTGATGCTCTCTCTCGACGTGCCGACCACCTCCCGACTCATGCACAGGATAATGCCCTCATCACACTACTTCCACCATCCCTCTTTATCAATGTCATTGACATAGCCCTTTCTACAAAAATCTGTTCGGCCTCTGCAGCTGACCCATTCGCTCTCACCTCCCTCCAAGCTGTCGACGAAAATATCCTCTCTGCATTCCATTCCAGGCTCTCAGATTGGCAAAACCACGAGGGAGTACTTACCTACCAAGATCGGGTGTATGTTCCTCCAGATGGGGATCTCTGAAGAGAGATCCTGCAGAGATGTCATGACCATGAAACTGCTGGTCACCCTGGTTATCTCAAAACCCACCAACTAGTCTTGGCTGAATTCTGGTGGCCTGGTCTCGCATCCTTTGTCCAAAACTATGTAGAGGGATGTGCCACCTGCCAACAATGCAAGGCCAACACTCATCCTAGCGTCCCTCCCTTGACTCCCATCGCCACCTCCGCAACTCATCCCTGTTACGCTTGGCCCAGGTAGGGTCGAGTGTAGACTCAAGGGTAAGGTCTGGGACTAGGGAGTACCAGCATTCTTGACACTGTGGTACAACTAAGACCTTTGGGCAAGGTATCTGCTCATGAAGAGCACGCTCAGCATCGAAGGATATGAAGAGTCCGAAGAGGACAAGTCTTATCCTGGTCTTGGGAGATTGAGTGTAGGAGTTATCTCAAAGGTAGGATTGAGTAGCTCTAGCTTAAGGAGTACAAGCATGGAGACTACTGTTTATATACTTGGGCCATAGAAAGTCGTAGAACTCTATGGAATGAGCAGGTGAACGAGGGAACAAAAGAGACATGACTCGGGGAAGCATAAGGACTCAGAAGGAGTTAAAGTGAGTCATGTCCGCTGCAGATCTGTCGATCAGAGGCAGCTGTCAATCAAAGATTATCATGAAACAGAGAAGCAGTCGGAACGACCCAAAGCGACAATGACAGCGGAGTCATTAGTCAGAAATGAAACATATGATGCGGTCCATGGGAATAACGACCTACGTGCCGTGTGAGAGTAGTCTGGATAATGCCAGATGAGATGGATAGCGATCCATTGAGACTAAGCTACAAACAAAAAGAAAGAAATGAATGGGTCCAGGTCAAGTCATAACATTACCCCCCTCTTACGCTCCTCAATGCCACTTGAGGATCTCTAAAGGTCGATGTAGCCCCCATTGGGGGAACCAATAACATTGGCATAGGCTGTGTCATCCCACACGTCATCTGTGTAATCAAGCTCTGGCTCGTCCTGAATTCGGGACGCAAGCAGGCAAGGTCATGGGCGGTGCGACCATCGCAATGAGCGAGAGGAGCTAGAGGAATGAGA
Source organism: Retiboletus fuscus (assembly GCA_038093795.1). NCBI lineage: Eukaryota > Fungi > Basidiomycota > Agaricomycetes > Boletales > Boletaceae > Retiboletus > Retiboletus fuscus. The sequence goes on from JBBPSV010000031.1 coordinate 25,913, forward strand.
CGAGGATGAGGATGGGGTGGCAGGACAGGGACGACGACAGAGGGAGCACTGGTTCTGGATATGCCCTGGGTGCATGCAGAGACAGAACGGGCACTTGTACTCTGGGCAGTCAATGCGCCAGTGGCCAAGGCAGTGACAATGAAAGCAGGATGCGTTGTACATGGGGTGGTCAGGCATGAGGCTGATCTCACCTTTGTTCATGAGATGGACCTTCTCAAGGCAATCAATAAGGTTTACCTCACTAGGGGATAGTGGGGAGGACGATGCAAACAGCGTTGGAGCGATAGGCTCGGCCGGCGAGGGGATGAGGATGGTTTCAATGGGGAGAGAAGGTCAAACAGGTGGAGCAGGGAGACCAGCTTTGGCAAGGTCCTGGGAATAATGTTCAATGTCTGCAACAAAATCCAGCATATCTAGCTGGTGCATGGCCAAGAGGAGGTAGGAGCAGATGCAGCAGGCTACAAGGCAAAGCTGAGTGGAGAAAAACTCTGACTGGGCATTGGTGGAGGTAAATGAGGCTATGGGGTTGAGACGTGAGACCTGTAAAAATGCTAAGTATAAGGATTCGAGGGGAGAGTCTACATCTAGGTGGGCCTACATAGTAGCGGCCAAGCAGGAGTCTCGGAGGCAGGTCTGGAGGAGGCGTCCTGACTCGCATGACAGCAGGTCAGACCAAAGGGGGTACATGAAGTGGGGTATGGTGATGGAGAGGATAGTCTTGGGTTTCTCTTCCTCATTGAGGATAGAGGGCCAAGGGAGGGGAGTAGTATTCTAGCCAGGAGTGGCAGTGTTACTGAGACATTCATCGGCGAGAACCATAGGGGGGTGAATTGTAGGAACTGAAAGTTCCTGAGCAAGAGGGGAGGATTTGTCAACTCCCTCAAGTGGGGCAAGAGCGGAGTCAGCAAAAGAGGACTCAGTAAGGGAAGACTTGGTAGATGGGGAGTAAGACATGGCACAGAGTATCAAGGTTGGTAGGACTTGTTTGGTGATGCTCACATAGAGACCAGCGTGTAGAGTTCTAAGGAGGGAAGACCTTGGGGTGAAGCTTCTTATAGCTTTGAAGGACTGCTTGCACATGTTTAAACTCCTGTTCGGGAAGCCAGGTGTCATCGGCGGCAGTGAAACCATGCCAACGGACGAGGAACTGTCGGTTGACAGTGGAGCCCTGGTGTCGTATGATCTTTTCAATTTCGTATTGCTCTTCTCCATCGATAAGGTCAGGTGGGGGTGATGGGAAGTTGGGGCCATGTATGGAGTTCTCCTTGTAAGGAGTGAGGAGAGATGCATGGAAGACCAGATGTATTTTCCACATCTTGGGGAGGCGGAGTTGATATGTGATTGGGGACAGTACCTTGGTAATGGTAAAAGGTCCTTCTTGTTTTGGGGCGAATTTCGGGTGAGTCAGGTTGTGTTTCAAATTCCTGGCTTCTAGCCAGACTTGATCACCTTTCTTGAATGGAGTGAAATTCTTTTTGTTTCGAGAAGCCATGACTTGCCTAGCTAGTTTATATGCAGCAAGGGCTTCTTGGCAGGCAGTGGTGAGTTCCTTGATGCGGTCCTCCACAGCAGGGAGGTCCGTGAGTGGGAGGATGGTGGGGACCGGAGTGGGTTCATATCCCATCATGAGGTAAAATGGGGATTTACCAGTGACGGAATGAGGGCAGTGATTGTGAGCAAATTCGGCATGGATCAGCCAATCAGCCCACATGGTGGGGTTGTTCCCTGCAAAGATCCACATGTAGGTCTTGAGTTCCTGATTGATCCACTTGGTTTCTCCATCAGTCTGAGGGTGATATGCAGTGGATAACGCAAGGGAACATCCAAGAAGCCTACCAAGTTCTTTTGCAAAGCGAGAAGCGAATTGAGGGCCTCGATCCGAGATGATCTTCTCGTAGAGGCCGAATCTGGGGTAAACCTTCTTAAAATAGAGGACAGCAATGTCCTCTGCAGTGGTGGTCTTAGTGGTAGGGCAGAAAACAGCCCCCTTCAAAGATGCGAAGTCGGCCCAGACTATTACAGCCATGAAACTGTTGGAGTTGGGGAGATCCATGATCATATCGCAGGAAATCTGCTGAAAGGGGCAGGTGGCAGTGGATTGGTTGGGCGTGAGTGGGGGGGTTGTGGGATGGGTGTTGGCCTTGTGCTGCTGGCAAAGGGCACAGCCCTCGACATACTTGCGAACATACTGGACCAAACCAGGCCACCAGAACTCGCTCACAATGAGCTGTCGAGTCTTAAGGAAACCAGGGTGACCAGCAGACTCATGGTTGTGACACTGCTGGAGGATGGACTTCCTCAGGCCAGCGACAGGGGGAATGTAGATGTGACCCTGATAGGTCAAAACGCCTTCGTGGAGTTGCCAGTCGCTAAGGTGGGAGCGAAAGGTGGTGGGGATAGAGCCATCAAAGGCCTGGAGTGTCTGGAGGAAGAGGGGGTCGTCTTTCGACGTGGTCTTGATGTGGTCCCAGAGGGCGGAGTCAATGAGGCGGACAAAGATGGAGTCTGGAAGGAGGACCATCTGAGTATTATCCGGCATGTGGGTGAGGAAGTCTGGGCGACAGGACAGGGCATCCGGACTGGCGAGAAGGGATCCAGGGACGTGGATCATTTTATAGTCAAAGTCTGTGAGGTCGAGTAACCAGCGGGCTTGCCGGCAATTGAGGTTCTGTGGGGCCCTGAAATAAGTGAGATTCTTATGATCCGTAAAGACCTGAATGGGGGTGGAGGAACCGTGTAAGAGGTGGCACCAGGATTTCAGGGCACAGATAATCGCAAGGAGTTCGCGATCATGGATGTCGTAGTTTCGTTCTGCTGGGGAGAACAACTGGGATAGGTATGAACAGGGGTGCCAGGCACTATTCTCGTTGGTCTGTAAAAGGATACCACCCATGGCCATGCCAGAGGCATTGGTCGCGATGGCGAATGGTGCAGAGGGATCTGGGAGGTGGAGCACAGGCTTGGAGAGGAAGAGTTCTTTTAAATGAAGGAACGTGATCTCTTGTGAAGAGCTCCAGTGCCATGGCTGGGTTTTCTTGGTGAGATCTATAAGGGGGCAAGTGATGGTGGAATAGTCTGGGATGAATTGCCAGTAGTAATTGGCAAATCTGAGGAAGGACCGGACTTCCTTGACTGAGGTCGGGGCAGGCCAGGAGGTAATTCCATCAAGTTTGACAGGGTCCATTGCGAGCTTACCAGGGGAGAGGATCATGCCGAGATAGTCCACCTGTTCCATAGCGAAGGAACATTTGGACAGGCGAAGATGAAGGTCGAGCTCTTCCATCCATTGAAGGACTCTCTTAGTCCATTCGGTATGGAGCTGTTCGTCTGGGGAAAAGATAAGGAGGTCATCCATATAGATGATGAGCCATCCTTCAGAGATCATGTCCTGAAACGAGTCATTCATGAATCGTTGGAACATGGTGGGGGAGTTGGTCATTCCGAAGAACATGACCATTGGTTCAAAGAGGCCTTTGTGGGTAAGAAAGGCGCCTTTCCATTGGTGTCCTTCTTTGATCCAGACGTTATTGTAACCCCATCGGATGTCAAACTTGGTGAAGACTTTCGCATCCTGCACCTTGTTGATGAGGTCATCAATCCAGGGTAAGGGGTACGCATCTCGGATAGTCTGATTATTGAGCTTCCAGTAGTCCATGCAAGGCCGAAGCTTGGGGTTGCTGTTGGGGTTGAGTTCTTTCTTCTGGACAAAGAAGAAAGGGGATGCTTGGGGGGAGTTTGAGGGGCAGATAGCACCGGACTGGAGATTCTCTTCTAGGAAGGCTTCAGTGGCATCACGTTCCCACAGGGATAGCAGGTATAGTTTACCTATCTTGGGTTCGAAGCCTTCCTTAAGGTTAATCTCATGGTTGTAAGCCTGTTCTGGTGGGAGTTGTCCAATTGGTTGTTCTTCAAACACCTTTCGGAACTGTTCATACTCTGCAGGGAGGGTGACTTCGGGTTTCTTGTTGAACTCCACTTGTATGAGTTGCATGGCGGAGGTGATCTTGGCGATAACTGGAAAACCTAGGGGATAGAATCGAGATCCACACCGTTGGATCCGGCCTATGCAGTAATTGTCGTGAGCCCTCTGGCAGAACTCACTCTCTGATTCTTCATCAAGGTATTCGTAGAGCCGGGTGTGGTCAACACAGTTGACCTTGACTTGGTGTGGGGGAGTCCAGTCGAAGCTGGATCTTTTGAATCAATCGCTAAATTTTGAAGTAGCAACATTGTGTTCCTGAAAAAGAACCTTGGATTGATCGTAGGACTTGGGGATGTCAATCGTTTGTTTGAACCAGTCGATCTTTGAGTTGGTAGAGCGAAGCCAGGGGAGTCCAAGGATTACATTTTCACTTCCACAGGACATGACATGGAAGAGAACCTTCTGGGTGATCCCTCCGGTGTTGGCATAGAGGGTATAGGTGAATCGGATGGCTCCATGGGAGTTGCTGGATTGATCAACGTTCCGAACTGGGATGGGTTTTGGTAGTTGGGTGATGGGGAGTTTGTGCTTTCGCACAAAATCCCAGTCTATGCAAGAGATGTCGGTGCCACTGTCGATTAGGGCACGGGTGTCAACAGCTTTGAGGGTGTGCACAGGTATGATAAGCTGAACTGGGATTTGCATGGACTTGCGAGTCTCAGATACTAATACATTGGCACATTTAGGAAGAGTCCACATTGACAGGGTCCTCTGCTCTAAAAATCCTTTCGGGAGAAGGAAATCCTAGCTACCAACTTGACTTCGTCATCATCCTCGCAGTCGGCTAGCTTAGGGACATCATCCTTCTTGACCTTTCGAGTTTTCTTCAAGTTCTTGGAAGAGTCATAGACCTTGCACTCCTTTGCCATATGGCTAGTCTGTTGGCATCGGAGGCAACGGTCTTCCTTGAAACACTTCTGCCTTTCGGCTTTGATGAGCTTAGGAGGAAGACGGACCATGTCGATGTCCATGGCGTCTGGGTCCTTGTCTTCTTTCTTGGAGTAAGTAGGTACATACAGAGTACTGGGTTTCTTGTGTTGCTGGGCTATTCCTCGAGCACGTTGCTGGTGTGAGTCAAAAAGGGCCACTTTCTTGTACCAGTCAGCGACTTTAGCAGGGGGGTTCTCCATCTGGAGGACATCGAACATTAGATCTTCGGGTATACCTGCAGAGTAATAGGAGACTAGGACCGAATCATTGGTTACTCCTGTGGCAGATACCTTGGACCTAAACTGGGCAGTATAATTAGCCAAGGAGGGAGAAAACTTGCCCTTCTTTCCTGGGATCATTCGCTTGGTGGCAAGCCAAGTAAGCATGTTGGTAACCGATTCTGAATGGGAGAAAACTCCTTCGAATTTGGCAACAAAGTTGGACCACTTCCCAAGGGAGAAGCCTCTACCTGCGATCTTGGATTCTCTGAAAGTATCAGCCCAGGTAGAGGCCGTACCTTTCTTCATGAAGGAGAGTGCATAGGCAATTCACCTAGCATCATCATTATAAATCTCGGCATTGATGGATAGGTACAATTGTACCAAGCATAGCCAAGGCTTTGCTTTCATGAGGTTTCCATCGAAGTCATCAGGGACTCCAAGGTGGATTTCCATGGACTTGGTTCCCATAATGGGAGTCTGGGGTGTGAGTGAACACGATCTGTAGAGAATGGAATGAATAACTCCAGTTGAGTACAACGAGACTGACTAAGTATGTACCTATAGAGAATGGAATGAATAACTACAGTACATTAGTAAGGGAGTGTATGCGTATGCGTATTGAGTAGCTTACCTCCAGTCGAGTACAACAAGACTGGAGGAAAAGGGAGGAACGACAGTGTGACGTTTGTAAGTACGCGGGCGTTGCCCGATTAGGAAGGTATGGTGAGGTAGCGAAAATGTATAGTATCTACAGTATCGTCGTGCTGATTTCCAACACACCCCCTCAGACCGGCGATATCCCGAGTGCATCGACCATCTTGTCGTGCTTGATGCGTGCGAGGGGTTTGGTGAGGCCATCTGCAACCATCTCCGTGGTGGGGATATGGTTGATTTCGAATGTGCCATCTTCCACTCGCTCGTGGACGAGATGGTAGTGGACGCCGATGTGTCGTGTGCGGGCGTGAAAGCGGGCCTCCTTCGTGAGGGCGATTGCACCCGTGTTGTCGACACATAGCTCTGTGGCTGACTTTTTCTTTGCAGCTCCGATGTCGGCCATCATTTGTCTGAGCCAGAGGGCTTGTTTAGCGGCATGTGAGATGGCCATATATTCTGCTTCGGTCGAGGATGCTGTGACGGAGGACTGTTTTCGGCAGTTCCAGGAAACCGTGGCGTCGCCGAGTTGGAAGACATAGCCCGAAATTGAGCGTCGGTTGTCAACGTCACGAGCCCAGTCCAAGTCAGAATAGCCGGTGAGCGAGTCGGGATCAGCACTTGTGCTGACTCTGCCTAAAACAAGCGAGTGATCCCGGGTACCTGCGAGATAGCGAAGGACATGCATCAGTGCGTTCCAATGCGGTTTCCCCGGGTTTGTGCTAAATTGGGCGAGATGGCTACTGGCGAAGGCGAGGTCAGGTCGCGACACGACTGTGAGCCAGGTTATGCTGCCGAGTACCTCCCGATAAGGGTACTTGGCCATTTCCGCCTTATCCTGCTTTGTTTGTGGGCCATCCGACTTCGATAGGACAACGTTTGGGTCCATCGGGGTGGTGACGGGCGTGCACGACTCCATCCAAAATCGTTTGAGGAGGGTATCGATATACTGGGATTGTGAAATGGTGACTGTGCGATTTTTGCGGTTGTCAATGAGCTTGAAGCCCATCATCCAGTTTGGGTCCTCCTCCTTCATCTCGAACAGCTCATGTAGTTCACGGCGTGTTTCGGCGAGTGCCGTTTTCGTGCTCGCGACTGTAACGAGGTTGTTGACATGGATTGCGATGACGGAGGAGCTGGCGGCTGTGCAGCGGGTATAGACGGCATGGTCAGACGGTATGCGGATGAAGTTGCGGGAGCACAATTTCTGGTGCATATATTTGTTCCAGAGGTAGGAACCTTGTTTGATCCTGTATAGACTAAGTTGCAGTGCGGCAACTTTGTCCGTGCCATCTGAGAAGCCTTTGGGCTGGCGCATATATATTTCATGGTCAATTTTGCTATGCAAAAATGCGCCGGTGACGTCGTCTTGTCCCCAATACCAGCCATGTGATGCTGCAAAGTGGAGGATGGTGCGAAGTGAGTCGAGTTGGACAGTAGGCGAGAAGGTGTCACTGTAGTCAACGCCAGGAATTTGAGAGTATCCCTGTGCGACGAGGCGTGCCTTATGTTGTAGGATTTCCCCATTGGGCCCATATTTGATGACGTAGGTCCAGCGGGAGCCAATCACCTTCTGGTCCTTGGGTTTCTCGACAAGTTTCCATGTTTCGCGTTTTAGTAGCATCCCGATTTCTTCGTGCATGGCCTTCCACCATTGGTCAGCATCAGGTCCGGTGGTTGCCTGGTGGAAATTCTGTGGGACCTCATGACCATGGGCTGCTAGGTAAGCAGTTTGGGCAATATCGCCCATGGTTGTGTTTTCCACTGGTGCGGTTACCATTTCTGTGACCTGCCGCGCTTGGCGGGTCTGACGCTCAGCCTTGCGCTCAGCTTTTTCCATGGCATCCTTGGTCTTCTGAGCATCCACAGCTTGCTTTTTCCACGAAGGTCGGGTGGTGCGTTCAGAGCGGCGAGGGGCTGGTGGATCAGGTGAAGCAACTGGGGATGGTCCGGGATCAGGTGGAGGAGTAGGTTGAGTAGTTGAATCTGGTTCCATAGTCGTCTGTATCTCGTTACTGGTCTGATTGGTTTCTGAAGAAGTAGGAGTCACCCCCTCAATCGGAGCAGTGACGGGAGGCTTTTTCATCACCCCCTTGCTCCGAGCTGGGGGAGGGTCATCTTCAAGGTGGTCAAACACCTTTTCGTAGACTATAACATCCTGAGAAGTGACGAATTTATGTTTGGAGGGAATCCAGACCTTGTAAGCTTTTGATCCTCGTTCGAAGCCGCAAAGGATGCCGTCGAGGGAATGTGCATCAAGTTTCTTTCGGATTTCTGATGGGACCTGAACATGGCATCTTGAGCCGAAAATACGAAGGGTGGCGACATTAGGTTTTCGGCCATGGAAGACTTCGTTTGGCGTGATTTTTGATAGGGCTTTCGTTGGGCTGCGGTTACGGACATAGTTCGCATACTCATGTGCCTCAGGCCAGAAGCCTTTGGCCATTTCCGCATCCTCCAGCATGGCGAGGGCATGTTCATGGGTCGTCTGGTTGAAGCGTTCAGCGACACCATTCTGCTGGGGAGTATATGGAGTGGTGAATTCATGGGTAATACCCTTTTTTGCGAAAGTAGTCCTGTAGTTTTGAGTCAATGAACTCACCTCCACGATCTGATCTGACGATCTTGACTTTTTGACCAGTATAGGTCTCGAGTCGTCGAATGAGGGCTTTGAGCACCTCGGAGGTTTCGTCCTTGTGTTTAATATATTCCTTCCAGCCTTTTCAGCTGTGGTCGTCGACGACGGCAAGGGTGTAGGTGTAGCCTAGGACAGAGGGAGGGAAGGGGCCTTGGAGGTCCATGTGGATTCGTTCGAGGCGTTCTGTGGCTCGATTAGAGGCAGATTTCGGGAATGGTGCTCTATGGTGCTTCCCCTTTGCACATCCGTTGCATGGCAGTAGTTCGCCATTGCCTCATAGGTCCATTCCAGTGACGAGATTGTGTCGGGCGAGGTAGCGGAGGTTGTCGAGGCTGATGTGGGCGAAGCAGGCATGCCAGAGGTCGAGGTTGGGTGATGAGCAGGCTGAGAAGGCGATGTCATGGTGTGAGGATGGTGATGCAATTACGCTGTTAATTTCGTATAAGTTTCCTCGTAGTCGACCTTCCATGACGGTCTCCCCATTGGGTTTCTTGATGGTGAGTCGTCCATTCCGCTTCATGATTTCCATCCCTTTTCGGTCCATCTGGCTCTCCGACAGTAGGTTATCTCGGGCGTTTGGACAGTAGCTGACTTCGTTTAATTTTACAATTCGGTCGGGTCGTCCCTTGACTGAGACGGAGATAAGGATGGTTCCGTATCCGAGTACGTCGAGCTGTGGTCCGTCTTTAATGATGCCCTTGATGCTGTCCTTCGTTGGAGTGAATTTGGTGTATGCTGCCTGTTCCGTGCAGATGTGGTTTGTTGATCCGCCATCAAGGATCCAGCTGAAACGAGAGTGGGGTGAGGTTCCGGTGAGGTATGACGAGTGCTCCATGCTGGAGCGTTGATTGTTGGCGTTGTCATCCGAGTCCGAGTCCGAATCGTGGTTAGCGGTAGCCTGGTTGGCATGTTTTCGTGACTTCAGTTTCGGTTTGTCCTTTCCTCGTCTCTTGGATTTATCCTTCTCATCCCCCTTCTCATCCTTTTTCGACTTTTTGTCTTTGTCTCAACGATTTCGTCCATATTCTGCACCCCCTTTCGAGTAGCAGTCTCGGGTCCAGTGACCCGAGATCTTGCAGTTGTCGCAGTAGGGTTGCCTGGGTATGGGCATGCAGCTGTGTCCACTTTTGGCAGTATTGCCGTGTGACGTCTGGTATGAGGTAGATGTGGTGGTGGTTTGGCTCGTACGTACGCCGTACTCATCCCGTATGCGGCGTTCAACTTCGATGGAGCTGTAGTGGTCCGGTAAAGCTGCGAATACGTAGTTCCATGTAGCCAGCATAGAGATTCGGAGGAAGCAAGCGAAAAGCTCGTCCTCGATGTCCCGATTCATCAGGATGAGGTCCCGGCGGTAGCCCTTCATTTTTGAGATATGGGCAGCAGCATCCTCGCCATCTGTGTATTTCGTACTGACGAGAGTGGTGATGACGAGGGTCCAGTCAGTTGCCGTGGTTCCCGCATAGAGGCGACGAGCCTCGTTCCACATTTGTAGTGCGGTATCTAAGTGGGCAAGTTGTGACATGACATCCTCTGTCATGCATGAGGTGAGAACGGAGCAAATGAATCCATTCGCTCTCATCCATCTATCTGCTTCGCGGGGTTGGTATATCGCGTCAGGTTTCAGTAGCTCTTTCGATACACAGATGTCGAGTCCAACGGTTTTGAGTGCACGAAGGACATTGGTAGTCCATGTGGAATAATTTGATGCGTTGAGTTTAGGACGGAGGTGGAGTAAGTGCGTGAATTTCGATGGTTGGATGGACTTCTTGATAGTGAAGTGGGTTTCCAACTCGTCCGATTCTTCATCGTCAAAGCTGGCCTGAGATCGTGGTGTGCCAGATCGCGAGCGTGCAGGGTGACTGGTGTGCTCTGGTGGTCTCAGTGACTGGCTCGGTTGAGCCATAGCGGCTGGTTCTGGGGCTGGTGCCAGGTTGTGCGGCGGTGACTCAGCGGCTGGAGTGAACTCGGCTGGTCCAAGTCGGCCAGTTCTGCGTTCCTGGGATCGGCCGCGTCTACGAGAGGGATTTCGCGACATTTTTCGCGGGTTTTTAACGAAGCGTCTGGGTTGTGGGCAGGTTCTGCCTGCGGACTAGGTTGGGCAATATCGTGTTGGCGGTGAGCCGGTTTGGTAGTTACGACAAATGCGATGGTGGTATCTGGTAGCTTCGGAGTCTCAGGATTTCCTGCACTAGACAGGGCTCATAACCTGTGAGTGAACACGATCTGTAGAGAATGGAATGAATAACTCCAGTCGAGTACAACGAGACTGACTAAGTATGTACCTATAGAGAATGGAATGAATAACTACAGTACATTAGTAAGGGAGTGTATGCGATGCGTATTGAGTAGCTTACCTCCAGTCGAGTACAACAAGACTGGAGGAAAAGGGAGGAACGACAGTGTGACGTTTGTAAGTACGCGGGCGTTGCCCGATTAGGAAGGTACGGTGAGGTAGCGAAAATGTATAGTATCTACGGTATCGTCGTGCTGATTTCCAACATGGGGCTGAGGGGCAGCTGGTGCCGTGGCTGGGAATATGCGACTGCTTTGAGCGATTGGGGTTGGGGATGGTGGGGTGGGGCTATGAGGGATAACTGCTCCTGCTGAAAGCTGGTGAGACAGTAATTCAGAGAGTTCTTGTGATTCTGCTTCTGTGGAGGGAGAGCATAGTTCAAGGTCGAGGTCGGGGTTATCAGAGCCTTTAGTAGAGACTTCTGAGTCTGATTCTTCTGAGGATTCAGCGGTTCACTGTTCTGTGGCTCTCCACGAAGTGGAGATCGGTGGCAGTTGGGCTGAGGAGAAGGGCCTACTCAATGGTAGCCGCAATGTGGTAAGCTAGAGCTTTTGTTACGCTTGGCCTGGGTAGGGTCAAGCATAGACTCAAGGGTAAGGTCTGGGACTAGGGAGTACCAGTATTCTTGATGCTGCAGTATGACTAAGACCTTCGGGTGAGGTATCTGCTCATGAAGAGCACGCTCAGCGTTGAAGGATACGAAGAGTCCGAAGAGAACGAGTCTTATCCCAGTCTTGGGAGATTGAGCATAGGAGTTATCTCAAAGGTAGGATTGAGTAGCTCTAGCTTAAGGAGTACAAGCATGGAGACTACTGTTTATATACTCAGGCCATAGAAAGTCATAGAACTCTATGGAATGAGCAGGTGAATGAGGGAACAAAAGAGACATGACTTGGGGAAGCGTAAGGACTCGGAAGGAGTTAAAGTGAGTCATGTCCACTGCAGATCTGTCGATCAGAGGCAGCTGTCAATCAAAGATTATCATGAAACAGAGAAGCAGTTGGAACAACCCGAAGTGACAATGACAGTGGAGTCATTAGTTGGAAATGAAACATATGATGCGGTCCATGGGAATAACAACCTACATGCCGTGTGAGAGTAGTCTGGGTAATGCCAGACAAGATGGATAGTGATCCATCGAGACTAAGCTACGAACAAAAAGAAAGAAATGAACGGGTCCAGGTCAAGTCGTAACAATCCCTTTCAAGACATCTCGGTCGACTTGATCACTGATCTCCCTATCTCAGATGGCAAGGATTCTATTGTTGTCTGGGTGGATCGTGCCTTTAAAGGGGCAGTATTCTGCCTGACTACTAAATCAGTGTCTGTGGCCGATGTTGCCTCACTCTATTTCCATAAGGTCTACTGCTGCTTTGGCCTTTTTGATTGAGTCATCTCTGATAGGGGTCCCCAGTTTGCCTCGGCCTTCGCCAAAGAGATGGGAAGGATCCTAAATTATGACCTCCATCTGTCCACCACATACCATCTGCAAACTGACAGACAGGCAGAACGCACAAACCAGGAACTCAAAACCTACCTCTGGATTTTCTGTGGCGACAACCCTACTTCCTGGACTGAATTCTTGACCTTCGCCAAATTTGCCCACAACCATCACCCCCACTCTGTCACCAACCAATCCCCATTCTTCCTCCAAATGGGTTATGAACCGAAACCCCTTCCCTCCATTCTCATGTCCTCCAAACTCCCAGCTGTAGAACTCTGCCTCTCCCAACTCACCAAAGCCAGGGACAAAGCTCAAGCTGCCCATAAGCTTGCTAGGGCCATCATGGCCCCCTGGACACGATGGAACTTCAAACCTTTCACCCTAGGGGATAAGGTGTGGCTAGAAGCAAGGAATCTCCACTACCTTCAGAAGGACCCCAAGTTCCTCCCACGATGAGAAGGACCATTTGAAATCACCAAGGTTCTTTCCCCACTCACCTACCACTTATGCCTCCCTAAAACCTGGAGAATCCACCCTGTTTTCCACACCTCCCTTCTTTCCCCTGCCAAGGAAACCCCTGTCCACGGCCCTAGCTTTCCAAAACCCCCTCCTGATCATATCAGCTCTGAGGAAGAGTACCTCATGGACCATATCCTTCGTCATCAAGGCCCTCCAGCCTGACAGCAGTTCCTGATCTGCTGGAAAGGGTACTCAGCTGAGGATGACTCCTGGGAACCTGAGCGGAATCTGAAGAATTCCAAACTCCTCCTCACTGCTTATAAAAAGCATCACCCCAAGGACTTCCCTCCTCAGTCCCCTTAACGACTATCTTTCCTAACAACACTATGCCTTGCTCTGATGTCCCAGAAATCATCCTTCCCACTCCTCCCTGCGTTGCTGTCCCACTGCCTTCCAAATCTTCTTACGATTCTGTCCTTGATTCTGTATCTTCTATCACCATCTCCACCAACTCTGACGGAAGATCTCACCCCAGCACAACTCCTGACTCTCACGTTTTCCCTCCTCCTTCTGTGTCTTCTATCATCTCAGATCTTCATTCTGCTAGTCCTCCATATGTTACGCCTTCTTCCATTCTAACCCCCTGTTACGATTCATCGTGCCCCTATACTTTTTCCTTTGCTCAGTCCTAGTCATGGCTTACCCAGCCATACCTCATCCTTTGCTTAGCCCTAGTCCTGGCTTACCCAGCCAGCCAGCCCGCCGCTAGTCCTCACTGGACTCCACACCTACGCACTGCCTAGAACCCACTAAGCATTCCCTTGCTTAGCCCTCACGTCGAGCCCGTCCTGGCTCCTCCCTGATCCTAGTCCGTTCCACCCAACTGGAACCCCTAAGTCTCATAGCACTGGTCTCTTCATGAGCATCACCAATTGAGCATCCCTCAGAGACCCCATCTCTAGCCTCAGCCCGGGACTCCAACAGTCCACTCCTAGACTCCTCACCTAGACCCATGACGCAGTCCACTCGTGGACCGACAAACCACCCCTGCCGAGTCCAACCTCGGACCCTCTCCTTGGCCTGGCCTCACACCCATGCCACGCACTGTTCCTATCGGGCCTCACCCTGAATATGCATACTGCCCTCGGACCCCTCCGTCCTTGGTCCCAGTTCACCAGTTCCCTTGCAGAACCTGTCCCAGTCCCTTGGCATCCCAGCTGAGCCCTGGCCTCCCAACTGGACCCTATGCCAGACCCTTGGTAGGATTACTCACATATCCCTGGATATCTCCTATCCGAGTCCCATCATTGACAATGGTGCACACACCTTTCCTTAGCTTTAGCCTTTCCTAGAACCTCGCCTTGCACTGTAGAAACAACGGAAAGTTCAGGTTAACTTTCCTATATGTGAAGGGTACATTTGTTCGTCCCTATAAGGAGGTCCAAAGGTGGAGGTGGTATGCTGGATGGAAGGTGGTCCGAGGAAGAAGGAGAGGGTCCAAAGGTAATCTGGACCGAGAATCGGTAGTCCAGAGGTACGTGCGATAGTCCAGACTCGTTAGTCCGAGACAAAAGGTGGTCGGTGACAGCAAAGACAATGGGGATGTGTGGATGGATGGACGTGTGGTGCAGAAGATACATGCGAGGAAAACTGGAAGATGTATTTCAAACGGGATGTACAAGACTTTATAGTCTGGGCATATCCCAGACTGTGAAGGATTGATGAAACAACAAGTACAAACTCTAAAAGCGGAGGGAATATGAAATGATACGTTGTGATGACGGTGACATATGTCCGAGACCGAAAAGGATATATCAAAACGACTACAAAGTGATAAGGTGAAACCGACACGGACCGGACTAAGACAATGTGGACCGGATTGACTTGGACGGACTCGGATTGACTTGGACGGACTCGGATTGACTTGGACAGACTCGGATAGTTGTCGGATATGCTCCTATACGAGAACAGAGATCCCCAGATCTCTACATCCGCGGGGTACTTTAAATGCTGACTGTCCCCAGTCAGCGACTCGATGGGATGATGCATGAGTCCGTGTGATACGTGATGTGGCTCATGGGGACAGTGCGATGCGAGGATGCGGCGGTGTACGACTCTGGTGATGACGCGGACGGACAGACGTGGATTGGACGGACAGATGATGATGTGACGATGAGTGCGTGGGTCAATGGGGTATGACGTGCAACCGGATTGATGACAGGGTGATGGTGATGGAAGTGAGACGGATGATGCGTGGGTCCATGCGATATGACGTGCGTGATGTGGTATGAGCGACAGCAATGGTGGTGGATTGGACAATGGATAGTCTGTGGATGGTTCGCCTGCTCTTCTCGTGCATGATGGTGCGTCGTATGTGTCAGTCCGGTGACTGTCCGGGTGCGTCTGTGTGTCAGTAGTGGTAGCGTCAGTTTGTGGTCTGGATCCGGGTTGGTAGTCCGGGTGCGTGCGGTCTGCGTGAAAACGAAGTGTAGGTAATGAAAATGGAATGAAACGACATAAATATGAAAGAAACGACAGAAATGGATAGAAACATAGTCTGATGCGAGGTTCCAACTCAACTTGTCTTCTTCGCTCGACTTTCAACATCTACTCCTGCATGATGCCCAACGGACGGGTCTTCGAACAAAAACGGAACAACATGTGCGTGGCGTCTCGGAGCGCGGTCGAAACGAATATCTATGTACGGATAGGTAAGAGACGCGTTGGAATGATGGTGGTATTGGTGAGATCGTTGTGATGATGTCGTGCAAGGTATGTAGCAAATGGGAGCAGCAGTCTATGCGTATGTATATGCGTTTTTAGTCTTTTTTCGACGGATGGATAGGGAAACGACAACACCGGGCGAAGACTGGGATGAAACAGATTGCACCAGACGAAGACCGGGATGGAACTGATATGTGCAGATATGGATGGTATAATTGACACGTGTGTGCGTGACTCGATAAACGTCAGATTGAACTATAAAAATGAAAAAAAATCGAACTGAGGTGAGAGGAGCGAGCCTCCCCCCCCGGTGACGTTAGATTGATGGTCCCCCGACCATCATGCAGTTACGGTTTAAATGGGGGAAAACGGGTAGGGGTGTTTCGACGAAAGGAAGCGGTCTGTAGGGGGTTCCAAACAGAAAACAATGGATTGAAACCCTAATGTGGCTGGTTGGACAAATGATGAACAGACGGATAGTCTGGCGGATGGTAAGAGACAAGTGGATATGAAGAAAATGACCGGTCCGGGTGTGTAGAAGAATGTGATGGTGAAGGCGACGATGAAAGTGAAAAGAGAGATACAACGCTGTAGAAAACAACGGAAAGTTCAGGTTAACTTTCCTATATGTGAAGGGTACGTTCGTTCGTCCCTATAAGGAGGTCCAAAGGCGGAGGTGGTATGCCGGATGGAAGGTGGTCCAAGGAAGAAGGAGAGGGTCCGAAGGTAATCTGGACCGAGAATCGGTAGTCCAGAGGTACGTGCAATAGTCCGGACTTGTTAGTCTGAGACAAAAGGCGGTCGGCGACAGCGAAGACGATGGAGACGTGCGGATGGATGGATGTGCAATGCAGAAGATACGTGCGAGGAAAACTGGAAGATGTATTTCAAACGGGATGTACAAGACTTTATAGTCTGGGCATATCCCGGACTGTGAAGGGTTGATGAAATGACAAGTACAAACTCTAAAAAGCGGAGGGAATATGAAATGATACGTTGTGATGACGGTGACATATGTCCGAGACCAAAAAGGATATATCGAAATGACTACAAAGTGATAAGGTGGAACCGACACGGACCAGACTAAGACAACATGGACCGGATTGACTCGGATGGACTCGGATTGACTCAGATGGACTCGGATTGACTTGGACAGACTCGGATAGTTGTCGGATATGCTCCTATACAAGAACAGAGATCCCCAGATCTCTACATCTGCAGGGTACTTTAAATGCTGACTGTCCCCAGTCAGCGACTTGATGGGGTGATGCGTGAGTCCATGTGATACATGATGTGGCTCATGGGGACAGTGCGATGCAAGGATGCGGCGGTGTACGACTCTGGTGATGACGCGGACGGACAGACATGGATTGGACGGACGGATGACGATGCGACGATGAGTGTGTGGGTTGATGGGGTATGACGTGCAACCGGATTGATGACAGGGTGATGGTGATGGAAGTGAGACGAATGATGCGTGGGTCCGTGCAATATGACGTGCATGATGTGGTATGAGCGACAGTGATGGTGGTGGATTGGACAATGGATAGTCTGTGGATGGTTCGCCTGCTCTTCTCGTGCATGATGGTGCGTCGTATGTGTCAGTCCAGTGACTGTCCGGGTGTGTCTGTGCGTCGGTAGTGGTAGCGTCAGTCTGTGGTCTGGATCCGGGTTGGTAGTCCGGGTGTGTGCGGTCTGTGTGAAAACGAAGTGTAGGTAATGAAAATGGAACGAAACGACGTAAATATGAAAGAAACGACAGAAATGGATAGAAACGTAGTCTGATGCGAGGTTCCAACTCAACTTGTCTTCTTCGCTCGACTTTCAACATCTACTCCTGCATGATGCCCAACGGACGGGTCTTCGAACAAAAACGGAACAACACGTGCGTGGCATCTCGGAGCGCAGTCGAAACGAATATCTATGTATGGATGGGTAAGAGACGCGTTGGAATGATGGTGGTATCGGTGAGATCGTTGTGATGACGTTGTGCAAGGTATGTAGCAAATGGGAGCAGCGGTCTATGCGTATGTATATGCGTTTTTAGTCTTTTTTCGACGGATGGATAGGGAAACGACAACACCGGGCGAAGACTGGGATGAAACAGATTGCACCAGACGAAGACCGGGATGGAACTGATACGTGCAGATATGGATGGTATAATTGACACGTGCGTGTGTGACTCGATAAACGTCAGATTGAACTATAAAAATGAAAAAAAAAAATCGAACCGAGGTGAGAGGAGCGAGCCTTCCCCCCCGGTGACGTTAGATTGATGGTCCCCCGACCATCGTGCAGTTACGGTTTAAATGGGGGAAAACGGGTAGGGGTGTTTCGACGAAAGGAAGCGGTCCGTAGGGGGTTCCAAACAGAAAACGATGGATTGAAACTGTAATGCGGCCGGTTGGACGAATGATGAACAGACGGATAGTCCGGCGGACGGTAAGAGACGAGTGGATACGAAGAAAACGACCGGTCTGGGTGCGTAGAAGAATGTGGTGAAGGCAATGATGAAAGTGAAAAGAGAGATACAACACGGCGGGAAACGGATGGTAATTGATCGGCGTCGTGTAAAGTGGAGGGAACGGGTATGGTACGATCCAACGGAACTGTGCTATCTGGTCCGTGATGACCGGAGCCATGACTTATGGCCATGGTGGTGGTTGCCTTGTTGGCGTCGGTGTCAGTCCGGGTGCGTCGGTTGAACATGTCGGCGGCGATTTCAGCGTCTGTCTTGCGTTGGGTGGTATCGTTGCCGGTCTGGTGCATGCAGGTGTGTGTCCAGTCTACCTGGTAGTCGTTCCAGGCCTTGATGAGGTACGCGTTGAACAGCGGGTCGGCGTATGCTGTGTCTGGAATCGTCAGTTTCGTCTGTGGACAATGGTTAGCAGCTACAGACGGTGATGCAATGGACACGGATTGGTAAGCGGTCCGGACACGACGAGGTGGTGACAAGCGTGATGACACTGTGGATGTCAGTTGGTCTATACTTGATCGGATACACGTGCAGCCGGCGAGGTGTGGAATACAAGCGCTGTTTGGGAGATACAAGCGCTGGTCCAGTCCATGTATGACCTTTCCGGAGCGAATGTACCCGGATACATATGGACAGCGACGGACGAAGTGATGCGGCTCATCACAGAATGCGCACTTGGTGACGTAGGCAGACGACACGAAGTCCTTGGGGGTGGTCAGCGTCAATGAAAAGATAGAGACCAGTTTCGGTCCGTAATAACCGGTCCGACAAGGGCGAACGGACTGCTTGGGATGACAACGGTTGGAGGATGGTTTGCGATGCGAAGGCTTTGGCAGTGGTGACGGCATGGCAGGTGATGGGATAGTCCGGGGTAGTGGTTGCATAGACAGACGGGTTGGCGATGGGATCCGGGATAGTGGTTGCATAGACGGACGGGTTGGCGATGGGATCCAGGATAGTGGTTGCATAGACAGACGGGTTGGCGATGGGATCCGGGATGGTCCTGGATTGACTGTTGGCGACGGAATAGACAGTGGTGGTGGAAGCGACGGTGGTGATGGTGGCAACAGTGGCGGTGATGACGTCGTGGGTGGTAAGGATAGTGGTGGCGATGACAGTGTCCGCGGGGTACTTTCGATGCGGACCGGACTCAGCATGCGACGGGATCCTCTCCCCTTCTCATATCCGGGGTAGAGCTTCAGGACGGCAATGACGAATGACTCCCAATCGGGTGGGACGGCTTCAGCTTCAGGAAGTGTTTCCCAGAGCTCTGCCTCATCGAGCTTGGCATACCGGATTGCGGCTTGGGTTAGTGTGGACTTCGGTAGTCCGACCGAGTCGACTAGGTCTTCGATGTCGTCTAAAAAGTTCAGGAGGTTAGTCGGTGTCCCATCGAATAGGGGTGCGTCAGGCGATCCATGGATCGGTAGTCTGAGGAACGGGTTAGTCATCGTGACAGATCAGGTATGTCGGCCGGTTTGTGCTAAAAATAGACTCGGTACGTAAATGGTGGCGGAGGCGTAGAAAAAGGGATGTGGATACAGGTCGGACTTAGAAGGCGGTGCGGTAAACGACGCGACGGTGGCGTGTACGTAATAAGGGATGGTCATCACCGGAAAAGGAAGAAACGATGACGGACAAGTGACGGGATGAGTCTGGAGCGTCGGGTAACGTAGGGGATGATTGCAAATGCTAAAGGAAAACTGCCGGATGCAGTCCAGAGTGTGACGAAGCGATGTCTAAATGGAATGAAACGTGATGGTAAAAAAAAATCTGCAATGGTCGGTAAGTGTTCCCTTGGCACGTATGCCTCAGGATCGTCGAGAGAAAAAGGACCGTGAAAATTTCCGGGGCACCTCTAGAACCTCCCTCACGGTGGGCTCCAGTTGTAGAAAACAACGGAAAGTTCAGGTTAACTTTCCTATATGTGAAGGGTATGTTCGTTCATCCCTATAAGGAGGTCCAAAGGCGGAGGTGGTATGCCAGATGGAAGGTGGTCCAAGGAAGAAGGAGAGGGTCCGAAGGTAATCCGGACCGAGAATTGGTAGTCCAGAGGTACGTGCAATAGTCCGGACTCGTTAGTCCGAGACAAAAGGCGGTCAGTGACAGCGAAGACGATGGGGACGTGCAGATGGATGGACGTGCAGTGCGGAAGATACGTGCGAGGAAAACCGGAAGATGTATTTCAAAACGGGATGTACAAGACTTTATAGTCTGGGCATATCCTGGACTGTGAAGGGTTGATGAAACGACAAGTACAAACTCTAAAAAGCGGAGGGAATATGAAATGATACGTTGTGATGATGGTGACATATGTCCGAGACCGAAAAGGATATATTGAAACGACTACAAAGTGATAAGGTGAAACCAACACGGACCAGACTAAGACAATGTGGACCGGATTGACTCGGATGGACTCGGATTGACTCAGACGGACTCGGATTGACTTGGACAGACTCGGATAGTTGTCGGATATGCTCCTATACGAGAACAGAGATCCCCAGATCTCTACAACGATCTCGTTGTCCATGTTGGTGTTGATGTATAATGCATCCCCTTCCTTCTTGGTGGTCTCCCATTCATCCTAGACTGGTCCCATCTCATTTAGCACCCACACACGACCAGAAAAGACCAGACACATACCATTACTGACCTGAACCTCCCCAACCATGAGTTGATGTCATCCTTGAGGTCTTTCCTGTCATCAGGCCAGGACCGGGCTTCCACTTTGAGCCATTCCATGGTGTTCTTCAGTTTGAGACACGCGTCCCTTTGTGCAATTGTGCCCACATCAGTCATGACTTGGAGGTTGGCAAGCTGGCTTGCAAACTGTTGCTTGGACAACATTGAGGCGGATGGATGGTGGAAGTAGTGAAGAGAGAGAGATGTGGAGCAATGCAATGTGGTCAAGTGACTTGACGCATTGAGACTGCATGTTCAAACCCCACATTGTCTGTGCTTCCCACACCACACCACTGACTGGGGACAGTCAGTATTCAAGTACCCTGTGGGTGTAGAGACTCGTATATCTCTAGTGTCATATCCCATCGTTTCACCACATCCTACAGACTGTTCATCATTGTGTACACTCCATCCAGTCATCATTCACCTAGTCCAGTCTGTCCTTTCTCACCCGGTCTTCTAGTCCTTGGTTAGTC
>JBBPSV010000032.1:0-46794 GCA_038093795.1 Retiboletus fuscus
GTAAAACTATTCAGAATCTGTGCAATACTAGCATATCTTTTGAGTCATCCCTGATCCTTGAAACATCCATTGTTGACTCTTAAGTTAACCTCTTCATTGAGCATGCTCTTTGTGAGCAGATCCCTCTAAAGACCCTTAAGAGTTATCCTAGTAAACCTTGTCTGTATGCTATGCATAACAGAGACAGGATGGGAGGTCCCTTGGAGGTAGTATTTCCATTCATCAAGAGCAAGGATTACAGCAAGAAGTTCTTGATCATAGATATCATAGTTTTGCTCCATGGAGGAGAAGGTTTTGGAGAAATAGACACAGGGTTTCTTATCGCCATTGCAATCCTTCTGCATGAGGACCACTCCTGCAATGAGAAGGAAGGCATCAGTCATGAGGAAGAAGGGGCAGGAGACATCAGAGATGTGGAGGACAGGTGTAGTGCAAAAGATCTTGCATAAGGAGTCAAAGGAACATTGTTGTAGGGGGGACCAGATCCAGGGTTGATTTTTTTGAGTAAGGAGGGTGAGGAGAGTGATGATGTTGGAGTAGTTGGGGATGAACTTCCAGTAGAAGTTTGCAAACCCAAGGAACAAACGAATCCCTTTGACAGACATGGGGGTTTCCAGTCTGCAATGGCGGAGATTTTGGCAGGGTCCATCTGAGTGATTCCTTGGCCTATAATCATGCTGAGGTATTCCATGGTGGAAGTGTTGAAGGAACATTTAGTGATTTTTAAGGACAGTCCATGTTCACAAAGGCATTGGAGAACCCTATGAGTTTGTTCATGGCGAAGAGTGAGGGAACTGTTGGTGTGAATGCCTAAGTCATCCATATAGATTTTGAGCCAGCCCTCAGTTATCATGTTGGCAAAGGTGTGATTTATGAATGATTGAAAGGTTGCTGGGGCATTGCAAAACCTGAAAAACATGACTGTTGGTTCGAAGAGTCTGAGAGGTGTGATGAACACTACTTTCCACTGGTCTTCCATTTGGAGTTGTATGTTATTGTATCCCCACTATATGTCAAATTTAGTGAAGAAGGCATCCTTCATATCATCAGTGAGCTCAGGGATGAGGGGGAGTGGGTAGGCATTCCTAATGGTGTGGCTGTTCAGGTATCTGTAATCCTGAACTGGGCAGAGGGATCCATCTTTCTTTTCTACAAAGAAGAAAGAGACAGCCTGTGGTGACTTCAAGGGTATGATGTGTCTGGTTTTAAGGTGTTCTTCAACAAATGCACTGCAAGCCTCTTTTTCTTTGGGGTTGAGGGGGTAGACCTTGGCGATTTTGGAAACAAAGGTGTCCTTGAGTTCTATGATATGGTCAAAGGATCGATGAGGGGGTAGTTGTTTGAAGGTCTTTTCTGAGAAAACATTGGCATAGTCTGAGCAGAACATCAGGATTTGTGGTTCCAGAGTTGTCTGAGTTGTTACCTTGTGGACCTGTTCTCTGTCCATTCCATTTGAGGAATGATACTCATGAAGAGACCAATCAACCTCTTGGGGATATCATTGGGAGAACAGCACTGCAATTTCTTGATCTGGGTCAGAGTAGAGAGGTTTTTGGGGAAAGGTCTGGGTACTTGGTGGGAAGACAAGGGTAAAGTTTTTCCAGTTGATAGAGGGGTTCCACTTCTGAAGCCAGGGCATTCCGAGGATGATCTGTGGGTGACTGAGTTGTACTTCCATGAGGTGTTCTTTACTGGAAAGGGAACCCAAGATTATGGGGATTGTAGCAGTGTAATGGATGAATCCTTTCTGATTTGGGATTCTGTCAACATTGTAGGCAATGATGGGCTGTGGTAGTTTTTTGACAGGGAAGTTGTCTTTCCTGAGAAGCTGAGGGTCAATGAAGTTTCTGGTTGCTCCAGAGTTGATGAGGGCAGTGGTTTTGACAGTTTTTTCCTGTCCTTGTAGTTGAATGGGTAAACACATAGTTTGATTCATTTTTGGTGCTACAAGTACATGACTGGGTATGGGAGAGGGTGATGTCGAAGCGGCTCTCCTTTTTAAAAATCCTTCCCTCATTGGATGTTAGGGGTGATGATGGAAGCAATTTCCTCAGTTGGTTCGTCCTCATAGCATGCCTTGAGGACAGATAGGATCTCAGACTCTCCCTTGCCCATGGTTTTGAGGGATTGGATGTATTTGTCGATCACAGAACAAGGGGTTTCTGGTAATTTCTTGGTAGTTTCAGTGGTATGAATGTTCTGGAGATGAGTAGGGGGTGGTGTTGAGCAAGAGGGGGTATTCCTCTTGCAGTTGGCTGAGTTATGGCCAGGTAGTTGGCATTGGAAGCAACACCCCTCTCTGATACATTTAGTGTGTTCAGTAGGGGTGAGTTTAGACAGGGTAACACTATCTACATCCATGGTGTTGGGGTCTCTAGACAGGGTTCAGACCCAGGAGGATGGTTGGGGTTGTCCTCCTCGAAGTGCAAGGATGCACATCTTCTGGGTATGGAACATCTTGGCCTTGGTGATCCATTCAGTGATTGTGGTGGGGATGATAGTCATTGAGAGTATCATGGTGGATATTTTCTGATCTGAGCCCAAGGAGAACTGGTCAATGAGTGTAGCATGGTCTGTGATTTTGGCTTTGGCATAGAGATTCTGAAAGTCAGTGATATATGCCTGGAAGCCAATGTTGGTGGTTCTGTCTTCATTCTTGAAGGACTTCTGAACTAGTTTGGATAACTCAGTGTGGACAGTGGCTTGGACATCATATGGATAGAAGGTTTCCTCAAAGTTGGAGGTGAAGGTGTCGAAGTCTTTCTGGTTGGGGCAATAGTGGTGTTGGCCATTTTATTGTACCACATTTTGGCAAAGGAGGTGCCTCTTCCTTCACTCATCTTATTCAATGTGGTCATGACTTTGTTGCTATCCTTGGTATACAGTATGGCATTCAGGGTGAAGTAAGCTTTCATAGCTCAGATCCATCAGGAGGCATCAGTGAATTTTCCTGAAAAGTCAGAGGGTAGAGCGGCTTTGAGTTCTGGCATGGTAGTTGTTATGGGGTTCAATGGTGCTTGGGGGTTCTGTGGGGGTTGGGACATGAAGGTCCTAGTGTGCATGGGGGTGGTTGCTGCAGTCAATGGATTGGCAGCTCCTGATGGTGTTGCTGGGTTATGGTGGCATTGGGATCTTGATGGTTGTTGTTGGATTTCAGGGATGTTAAAGTCCTCGATGTTGTCAGGACTGAGACTGTATGTTCTGCTAGGACTCGTGGTGGTTATGGGTTTGGTCCTTCACCTAAATAGGTGGGACCAGGGAGAATCTTGGTCTTTTGTTATGCAAAGCATTACAACTAGGTGCTCCTCCTATAATTGTTGTCAAGGTGATACTCACAAAGAGACCAATGTCTGACATTGACTTGAGTGAAGAAGGACAGAGGGTTTCAAGTGTAACTTCTCAGGGATATGAGGGTGAATCAAGCAATGCTTGTATTGCATATACCAAGATTGAGATACAAGTATAGGAGATATGAGTGTTTATAGACCAGGGCGATGCACATGGACCAAGGAGAGAACAATAAGGAAATAAAGTGTAAGGCTATTCTGGGAGATAGGGAACACTGGCTATTGTGAGAGAAATGATGAAGGAGTAGTAAGTCCAATGACAGTTAGAGAATCATGATAGGAGAGAATAGAAGATCCTTGAAGGACCCATGAGAAGAATACAACCAACACCAGTATATCAAGTGACAACATTGCCCCTTCAAAAGTATAGTTAGTGATGCACAGCAAATAGTAATATGCAAGAGTGAAGAAAAGAGAAAACCATAACAAGCAATGTCTGCTTGAATGTATATTTGAAATATGCAACATATATTGGGTTGTATTGGTATATATTGCCAGGTCAGCATATAGATCTAGTATAGATCTGACTCCTGCATCACACATATTCACACATCACATGATCATTAACATTGCTGGCCCTCAAGATCTCACTGGAATAGCAATTCAGTATTTATATGTAATGAGTGTGGTTGTATTTGCCACCCTTTCCCTATTATGAAGTCATCTCTGTCATGTCTGCTTGACATTTGCACCTCAACAATGTTTAAGCTGCTTCCTGGGGAAGAATTACCCACTGTACTTCATATCCCATCTTGTACTGTTCAGGTACTGCAATCTGATACCCTATCTGCAGAGACAGAGCTGCCCCAACAATACATCACATACAATGAGTCTCTGTGGAGGGCCCCTTCAGTCATGGTGGGTGGCACTGGGTGCTATCTTAGGGCATTAAAAATTTAAAAAATGCTTAATATTACGTTACTAGACTCTATCTCCTGTTGCAAATTTGCAATCATTGGACAGCATCATGAAAGAGTTCAAGGATGCTCTAGAGGCAAAACTGGCATAGGCAAAGTCACTTCTCTGAACTCAACATGCCTATGAAGAGTGCAAGCTGCTTCTACATCACTATATTAGCCAGGAGGACATCGAACAGTTGGTATCTGAACAAAACCTGCTCAAGGATACTGCAACTGTTGATACAAAGTACCTCCATGCTGTGTGTAAGTATAATTTAAGGTTATTTTCTGTCAATCATTGTTGAGTAGGTCAATTCTTACTAGAACATCATTGTCATCCCTGCTAATGACAGAAGACATGAACAGTTGTCCTTTGCATAACTACTATACAATTACCTGATCAGTCGTGTTCATTTACCAAAGTGGTGTATGGAGCAGCTTGTAATGTAGTGTTTTGTTTATGTATTTCATTACTGGCTCAGATCTTGTAGCTCCTGTGAGGTGGGGAAGAGTTTGTCCTAAACTCGAATATGTTTCCTTATCATACCATTTTGATATACTTGTGAGTGTTCCATGATGTCAGTTGGCAAGATGCTAGTACTGTATAGTTGAAATGCTCATAATGCATAACATTGGGACCCACTCATTTCCTATGCATTATGATGGATATGCACAATGACAGAGTGTGACAAAGTGTGATATCAATATCACAAGACTTGGTTATCAACAACAAGTACTAACTCCTATGACAATGATACCACATGAGGTATGAAGTGCTGATCCAGCATCATCTGCTTCCTATTGGCCATCTCCCAACTCTACAACCTTGCATGGAAATGACACAGGCTGCTTTGACAACACCAAATCCTCTGCCTTGCCATACTAACTCCAAGTCAAGGCTTCTTTGATGACAATGCAGCAGAATTGTCATTTGCACAAGCCTCCATTTTTGAACATGGTTGAAGCTTCCAAGATAAAGTTGACTATGAAGATTAAGGGATCTTCTTGGCATGCAGTGAAGTGCTTCACAATGTCAGCTTGGGAAGCACCTGGGTGTGCATCAACATAAACATAGACTAAAAGCTAGTCAACAGGTATAAGATTCTTGTGGGGTGTCTGCTTTGCTGGTGGTGACTTTGCAGAGGTGGTGGGTGCATCTTCAGCATGCTTTGGCCATTTTGCAGCCCAGGGTGGGTGATTAGCAGGCTCATTGCAGGGCTTCCATTTTGTATCGAGCAAATATTATGATGCACTAACTGGGTTGGAGGAACTCACTGGAGTGAAAAATTTCAGGTTCCCAGGCTCCATCATAATGCATATCCTACATGTAATGCCTATGCATTACCCAATATGCAAAAATTCCCTCATTTTGGTAGGCCCCAACTTGGGACCACTG
The DNA here is from genome assembly GCA_038093795.1 of Retiboletus fuscus. Taxonomy (NCBI): domain Eukaryota; kingdom Fungi; phylum Basidiomycota; class Agaricomycetes; order Boletales; family Boletaceae; genus Retiboletus; species Retiboletus fuscus. The sequence continues at coordinate 5,643 of JBBPSV010000032.1, forward strand.
AAAAACCTATGCATTATGAGCATTTCAACTGTAGTTCACTTTAAGTGATGAAAACAACAGAAGTAACTCTTCTCAGAGTTCACACTGTAGGTACACAAAGTTCTCCCTCCATGGTCCCATGGTGACCTTGTGACCTCACATTGAGGCAGTACTATGTCTGACACAGTTTTCACAAAGATCTGTGTTTGTGGTCACACATTCACTGACCTTGGAGGTTTCACCAGACATGAAAAAAAGTTACCACAAGGGCAGAAAAAGACTATCCAGCACTCTGACTAAGGCAAAGGAGGTGTACCAAGCCAAGAGGGTCAGATTATCCCTTTCAAAGTGTGCAGGTGCCAATCAAGATGCAAGTACTAGTGTTACACTTGGCCTGGGTAGGGTCAAGCATAGACTCAAAGGTAAGTTCTGGGATGAGGGAGTACCAGTGTTCTTGATGTGATGGTACAATGAGGATCTTTGGGCGAGGTATCTGCTCATGAAGAGCATGCTCAGCAATGAAAGGTCAGAGGAGTCCAATGAGGACGAGTCTTATCCTGGAGTTGAAAGATTGAGCATAGGAGTTATCTCAAGGGATGAATTGAGTAGCTCTAGCTTAGGGAATACAGATGCTAGGACTATGGTTTATATATGTGGTCCATAGAAGGTTAGAGAACTCTATGGAATGGTCAGAAGAATAAGGAACAATGGAGATATGACTCAATGAAGTAGAGGGACTTGGAAGGAGTCAAGGTGAGTCATATCCACTGTGGATCTGTCGATCAATGTCGATTAGAAGCAGCTGTCAATCAAAGATTATCGTGAAACAGGGAAGTGGTTGGAATGACCTGAAGCGATGAATGATAGCAGAGTTAGTAGTCAGAAATGAAGAATAGGGTCTGAAGGGTTACAGCCTTCATAACGTGGGAAGGGTCTGGGTTAGATGTACCAGACAAGATGGACGAGAGTCCATCGAGACTAAGCTAAGTGAAAAGAAAATGAACGTAGTACAAGTCAAGTCATAACATTACCCCCCTCTTATGCTGCTCAATGCCACTTGAGGATTTCTAAAGGTCAATGTAGCCCCTGTTGGGGGAACCAGTTACATTGGCATAGGCTGTGTCATCCCAAACATCATCCATGAAGTCGAGCTCTGGCTTGTCCTGGATGCAAGATGTGAGTGGGCAAGGTCAGGGATGGTTTGACCACTTTGATGAACAAGAGGAGTGGGACAAGGACGAGGAGGGAGTAGTGGGGCAGGGGTGACAGCAGAGAGGGCACTGGTTCTGGATGTGTCCTGGGCACATGCAGAGGGAAAAGGGGCACTTGTATTCTGGGCAATCAATGTGCCAGTATCCAAGGCAATGACAGTGAAAGCAGGATGCATTGTACAAGGGGTGGTTGTAGTGTTTTAAAGTCTGGTCCAGTTCGGTTTTTTTCCTTATTTGGAAAAAATAAGGAAAAAAACCAGACTGCAACTGGTCGTGGGAATTTCCTAAAATGGAAAGACCGGACCAAAAAGTGATAAAAGACCAATGAAACAGTCTTTTTCTGTCCAGTTGCGGTCTGCAACCAGTCCAAACGCGGATCGGTTGCAACCTAAAAATACTACTGATTCCTGGCTACCTGACCATATTTTTGTTATGTAAAACGGTTAAGAACTCATGGAGATATGAGCATTTTAAAATTGCATGTCATTTTCAGTGTAATGATAGTTTTAAGTGATCTAAACATCAAATCTATGAGATGTAATGAGTGTATAAAGTGTATGTAGGGCTACTGACACTCCAATAAGCTTGTTACATTCTCATTTTATGTATTTATAGTCAATATATAACTGATTCTACCATAGATCACTCAATAAATTCTCAAAAAATGTCAAAAAATCACCAAAAATTATCTAAAATATGGTAAAAGATAGGGGGTGGCTGTACACCAGTTGCAACCGGTTGCCTGATCTCCTGAGAATCAGGCAACTGAAACTGGTTGCAGTCCAGTCCAGTTGCCAGTCTTTTACCAGTTGTACAACTGGACTTTAAAACACTAGGTGGTTGTGGGTAAGACTGATCTCACCTTCATTCATAAGATGGACCTTCTTGAGGCAGTCGATAAGGTTCACCTTGCTGGGTGATAGTGGGGAAGACAATGCAGATGGTGTCAGAGTGACAGGCTTGGCAGGTGAGGGGACTAGGATAGTTTTGAGCAGGAAAGGGGGATGAACAGGGGGAGCAGGGAGACCAGCTTTGGCAAGGTCCTGCAAATATCTTTCAATGTCAGTGACAAAGTCCAGCATATCTAGCTGGTGCATGGCTGAAAGGAGATAGGAGTAGATGCAGTGGGCTATAAGGCAGAGCTGGGTGGAGAAAAACTCCAACTGGGCATTGGCAGAGGTAAATGAGGCAATGGGGTCAAGATGCAAGACCTGGAGAAAAGCTAAGTATAAGGATTCAAGGAGAGAGTCTACATCTAGGTTTGCCTGCATGGTAGCTGCTAGGTGGGAGTCATGGAGGTGGGTCTGGAGGAGGTGTCTGGACACGCAAGACAGTGAGTCAGACCTGAGAGTATAACTGAACTGGGGTACATTAACAGATGATCTTCAGCTTTTCTTCCTCTTCAAGGACAGAAGGCCATGGAAGGGGTGTGGTGTTTCAACTGGGGGTGGCTGAGTTGCTAGGACAGTTGTCAGCAAGAATCATGGGAGGATGGATGGTGGGAACTGAAAGTTCCTGGGCAAGGGGAGTAGAATCATTGACTCCCTCTAGAGAGGGAAAGGCGGAGTTGGAAAACAAGGACTCTATGAGGGAAGACTTGGTCAAAGGGGAGTAAGACATGCTTCAAGGTTTTGATGCTGGATAGGACTCAGTTGGTGATTCTCACATAGAGACCAGTGTGTAGAGTTCTAAGGAGGGAAGACCTTGGGGTGAAGCTTCTTATAGCTTCAAAGGACTACTTGGGCATGTTTGAACTCCCATTCAGGGAGCCAAGTGTTGTCAGTGGTGGTGAAGCCATGCCATCAGATGAGGAACTGTCAGTTGACAGTGGAACCCTGGTGTTGTATGATCTTTTCAATTTCATACTGCTCTTCTCCATTGATAAGATCAGGTGGTGGTGATGGGAAGTTGGGGCTGTGTATGGAGTTCTCCTTGTAGGGAGTTAGGAGTGAGGCATGGAAGACTGGGTGTATTTTCCATGTCTTGGGGAGGCAGAGTTGATATGTGATCAGGAACAGTACCTTAACCATGGTAAAAGGTGTTATGCATAGCATATACAACAGGGTTTCTAGGATAACTCTTAAGGTCTTCAGAGGGATCTGCTCACAAAGAGCACGCTCAATAAAGAGATAAGCTTAAGAGTTGATGATGGATGTCTTTCAAGGACCGAAGACGATCAAGAAGATATGCTAGTATTGTGCAGATTCTGAATGGACTTTACAGGAATTGGAGTAATACTTTAAATAGGATAAAGGTGGTGTGCACAGACCAAGAGACAAAGAAGGAAATCGACTACATGGAGGTAGTTGGGGATACAAGTTATTATGAGAGAAATGACGGAGGAGAGATAAGTCCATGAGGATGGATGGTCAAGATAATTCTAAGAATAACAGATGAGTCAGACCGGTTATCATCAAGAAATAGTCATAATGAGATGAAAGGTTGCCCCTCCAAGTACATAGAGAAGAAGAGAGGGATAGGAGAAAGACAAGACGATGAAGAAAGAAAATTGTAACAAAAGGTCCTTCATGTTTTGGGGCAAATTTTGGGTGAGTCAAGTTTCATTTCAAATTCCTGGCCTCAAGCCAGACTTGGTCACCTTTCTTGAATGGGGTAAAGTTCTTCTTGTTCCAAGAAGCCATGACCTGTCAGGCTAGTTCATGTGTAGCAAGGGCTTCTTGGTGGGTGGCAGTAAGTTCCTTAATATGATCTTCCATGGTGGGAAGATTTGTGAGTGGGAGGACGGTGGGGACCAGAGTGGGTTCATATCCCATCATTAGGTAAATGGGGAATTTACTGGTGATGGAATGAGGGCAGTGATTGTGAGCAAATTTGGCATGAATCAGCCGATCAGCCCATATGGTAGGGTTGTTCCCCACAAAGATCTGCATGTAGGTCTCAAGTTCCTGATTGATCTGCTTGGTTTCCCCATCAGTCTGGGGGTGATACATAGTGAATAATGCAAGGGAACATCCAAGAAGCCTATCAAGTTCTTTTGTGAAGCAAGAAGCAAATTGGGGGCCTCAATCTGAGATGATCTTCTCATAGAGGCTGAATCTAGGGTAAACTTTCTTAAAATAGAGGACTGTGACATCCTCCGCTGTGGCAGCCTTGGTAGTAGGGCAAAAAACAGCCACCTTTGAAAATGCAAAGTTAGCCCAGACTATAACAGCTGTGAAATCATTGGATTCGGGGAGATCCATGATCATGTTGCACAAGATCTGTTGCAAGGGGCAAATGACAGTGGACTTGTTGGAGTAAGCAGAGGGGTTGTGGGGTGGGTGTTGACTTTGTGCTGCTAGCAAAGGGCACAGCCCTCAACATACTTGTGAACATACTGAGCCAAACCAGGCCACCAGAACTCACTCACAATGAGCTGTCAAGTCTTAAGGAAGCCAGGGTGACCAGCAGACTCATGATCATGACACCTCTGAAGAATGGACTTATGTAGTCTGGCAACAGGAGGAATATAGATGTGACTCTGGTAGGTCAGAACACCTTCATGGGGTTGCCAGTTGCTCAAGTGGGAGTGAAAGGCTGTGGGGATAGAGCCGTCAAAGGCTTGGAGGATCTGGAGAAAGAGGGGATTGTCTTTCAATGTGGTCTTAATGTGATCTCATAATGCAGAATTGATGAGGCAGACAAAGATGGAGTCCAGGAGAAGGACTGTCTGTGTGTCATCTGGGGCATGGGTAAGGAAGTCTGGGTGACAGGATAAAGCATCTGGCCCTGTGAGGAGGAAGCTGGGAATGTGAATCATCTTATAGTTGAAGTCCATGAGGTCAAGCAACCATCAGGCTTGTTGATGATTGAGGTTCTGCAGGGCATGGAAGTAGGTAAGGTTCTTGTGGTCAGTGAAGACCTGAACCAGGAAGGATGAGCCATAGAGAAGATGCCTCCAGGACTTCAAGGCATGAATGATGGCAAGGAGTTCACAATCATGAATGTCACAGTTTCGTTCTGTGGGAGAGAACGACTGGGAGAGGTATGAGCATGGGTGCCATGCACTGTTTTCATCAGTCTGTAAAAGGATGCCACCTGTGGCCATGCCAGAGGCATCAGTCACAATGGCAAATGGTGCAGAGGGGTCTGGGAGGCAGAGAATTGGTTTGAAGAGGAAGAGTTCTTTAAGATGGCAGAACGCTTCTTCCTGCACTGCATTCCAGGTCAAAGGCTGTGTCTTCTTGGTGAGATCTATGAGTGGGTGGGTGATGGTGGAGTAGTCTGGGATGAATTGCCGATAGTAGTTGGCAAATCCAAGAAAGGACTGGACTTCTTTGACTGAGGTGGGTGCAGGCCAGGAGGTGATTCTGTCAAGTTTGTCAGGATCCATGGCAAGTTTGTTGGGTAAAAGGATCATGCCAAGGTAGTTTACTTGTTCTGTGGTGAAGAAACATTTAGACAGTCTGAGATGGAAGTTGAGCTCTTCCATCTGCTGGAGGACTCTCTTAGTCCATTCAGTATGAAGTTGCTTGTCTGGGGAGAAAATAAGGAGGTCATCCATATAGATGATGAGCCATCCTTCGGAGATCATATCCCTGAATGAGTCATTCATGAATCACTAGAACGTGGTGGGGGAGTTAGTCATTCCAAAGAACATGACCATTGGTTCAAAAAGGCCCTTGTAAGTAAGGAAGGCATCTTTCCATTGGTGTCCTTCTTTAATCCGGATGTTGTTATACCCCCAATGTATGTTGAACTTGGTGAAGACCTTGGTATCTTGCACCTTGTTAATGAGGTCTTCGATTCTGGGAAGGGGATATGCATCTCAGATGGTCTGGTTGTTGAGCTTCCAATAGTCCATACATGGTCAGAGCTTGGGGTTGCCTGAGGGATCAAGTTCTTTCTTCTGGACAAAGAAAAAAGGGGACGCTTGAGGTGGGTTTGAGGGGTGGATAGCACCGGACCAGAGGTTCTCTTCTAAGAAGGCTTCAGTGGCTTCATGTTCCCACAGGGATAGCAGGTATAACTTGCCAATCTTGGGTTCAAAGCCTTCTTTGAGGTTAATCTTGTGGTCATAAGTCCATTCCAGTGGGAGTTGTCTGATGGGTCATTCCTCAAAGACCTTTCAGAACTGCTCATACTCTGTTGGAAGGGTGACCTCAGGTTTCTTGTTAAACTTAGCTTGTGCAAGCTGCATAGCCAAGGTGATTTTGGTGATGACCAAGGAATCTAGGGGGTAGAACCATGATCCACATCATTGGATATGGCTGATGTGATAGTGGTCATGAGCTCATTGACAGAACTCATTTTCAGATTCCTTGTTGAGGTATTCATAGAGTCAAGCATGGTCAATGCAATTGACTTTGACTTGGCATGGGGGGGTCCAGTCAAAGCTAGGTCTCTTGAAATGGTCACTGTATTCCGAGGTAGTGACATTGTGTTCCTAAAAAAGAACCTTGGATTGATCACAGGATTCTGGGATGTTGATTGTCTGTTTGAACCAGTCGATCTTTGGGTTCATGGAGCGAAGCCAGGGAAGTCCAAGGATGATGTTCTCACTTCCGCAGGACATGACATGGAAGAGAACTTTCTGGGTGATCCCTCCAGTGTTGGCATAGAGAGTACATGTGAATCTGATGGCTCCATGAGAATTACTGGATTGGTCAACATTCTGGACAGGGATGGGTTTCAGAAGTCGCATGATGGGGAGTTTGTGCTTTTGCACAAAGTCCCAGTCTATGCAAGAGATGTCAGTGCCACTGTCAATCAGGGTGTGGGTGTCAATGGCTTTGAGAGTGTGCACAGGTATGATGAGTTGAACTGGGATTTGCATAGATTTGCGAGTCTCAGATACTAGTACATTGGTATACTGTTACATTTAATGTTACATTTTCTTTCTTTTTCCTTCTCTCCCCTTGTTACACTTTAACATTTACCTCACACCCTCGCCTTGTAACCACTTGTCTTGCTGTTCGAGCCCCACTTGACGATATCTTTTACCATTGTATTACTCATACATTCTATGATGTTCCATTGACTTCTATGCCACATCAATGCTGACTCACATTTGTTCCTCAGTGTTCTTTCATATTCCTTTCACTTACCTCATGCTTTGCTTGGCTCATCTATTTAAACTGTAGTACTCAAACTTGTAACACTAAGCTTGATCTTCTCAATACTATGAGTTACTGCAGACTTCACCTGATCTCCCAGTCTCTGTCCTTGACCACCCTTCACTTCCATAAGCAGGGTAGCCTTCTAATAGCCCCACAGCTAGAAGACCTTGACATTGTCTGAGCCTCTGACACTCCTAGTCCACTTGACTCCTTGAGATCATGCCTAGCCCATGGCAAAGTGTAACAAAAGATCAAGCTTCTCTTGTGTGGACTACCTCCATTGTAGCTCCATTTCCACTAGATTCTTGAGCGTGCTCTTCATGAGCAAATACCTCGAAATCCTAGAACAACATAGCTTCACAATGACCTACCATTGATCCTTGTTGGTCCAAACCTCGAGGACCACCCCCCCACCAACCTATCTGAGTTGGAAGAACCCCAAGACTTGTCTTCTTCCCCAGAATCCAATCCGGACCTAAACCTAGACACCATCTTTGGACAAGAAGAAGAACTCACCCTTCAGCACCAATTCTCTTCAGGATTAAGTATCCCCAGAGAACCTACCCCATCATTCCCAACCCCCCAAACTCATAACCCTCCCTTCGGAGGCTTTCTCCTTTCTTACCCACCCCCACTGACGATCCCCTCTCCACCAGATATGGCCCCCACAGCTTCGACACCCACCAAGCTTTATCTCAGAATACCAGAAGATTTTGACAGATCGTTTGCCAAAGCAGAAGATTGGCTTGGGACCATCATGTTCTACCTTGCTGTAAACTCAGAAGTCTACGACACAGATGCCAAGAAGGTCGCCTATGCTCTCTCTTTCATGAAGAAAGGATCAGCAAAGGTATGGGCAGCCACCTTCAGACAAAAGATCCTTGCCCAAGCCACTCTGAACCTCTGAACCTACACTGATTTCTGTGATGCCTTCTTCAAGTCCTTTGTTCATAAGGACACCATTGCCTCCAGCCTTCACTGGCTTGCAATGACCAAGATGATTAAGAATAAGCACAGAGACTACACCTCCTCCCTCACAGAATACACTGCTCGCTTTCAAAACCATGTAGCAATCTCCAAAGTTACAGATGCCAACGTCCTCATCAGCTACTTCACTATTGGAATCCCAGAACCTCTTATGTGGAAGATCCAAAGCATGGAAAACCCCCTGGACAAAATCGAGGACTGGTACACCAAAGCTGCTCACTTTGCCACAATGAAGGAATGAGCTAAAGATCTGGCAAAATGAGGAAGTGGAAAGGTATTCCATGGATTCCACTCAGCCGTGAAAGCGACTGCCCCTGATCCCGATGCTATGGATGTGGATGCTGTTCACACCACTCCCATCCCTAAACTAACCCCTGCTGAATGAAAGCAATGCTTCAAAAACAACCTCTGTTTCTGATGCCAAAAAGGGGGATATCAATCTGCTAACTGTCCTGAGTTCTCCAAAAGCAGGAAACCCTCAGTCAAAGTGGTAGCTACCTCTGACCTCCCAAAGTTGGAGGAAATCCCTGACGACGAGGACAAGGATGAGGAGGGAATGGTGGTCAGGAGGGTCTCTTTCTCTCAGGATTTTTAAAGTGGGGACCTGCCGCAACATTTAAGTCCCCTAGTGCTTCAATACTTGTAAACTCCACCACGAAATCTATGCAAATCCCAGTACAAGTCATTGTCCCCTCGCACTCCCTACAAACCGTTGACACTAGAGCCCTGATTGACAGCAGAGCTGACATCTGCTGCATTGACTGGGAATTCACCAAGAAGCATTGAATCCCACTCACTAAACTTGACTGGCTGGTTTACACCAAAAACGCTGACAGTACTATTAACAACAAAGGAACCATTCAGTATACCGCTGACATCTTTATCTCTACCAAAGGATTAGTCCATTGAATCTCTTGTCACGTCATACACCTGAGTAAGGACAACCTATTCCTTGGAATTCCTTGGTTACAAAAAGCCAACCCCACTATTGACTGGGCCAAGAAAACCCTCCGAATTGCTGAAACCACTGATGAATCCAAACTCCTCTTCTCCCTCCACCAAGGGGCCTACTAATGCCAGGAGAAACTCATCACCCTGCTGAAACCACCCCCTCATCATGTCTTTGTTAACTCAGTTCAAGATGAATGCCTTTACTCCTATAATGGTTGGGAAGACAAGTGCGACTTTCTGACCCGAGCCCACAACCAATATACTATAAACTGGATCATTCGGTGTGGATCACACTTTATTCCAGCCCTTGTAATCTCTCAACTCTCCATTGCCTCCAGCCTGGCTCTATCCCTGGAAACACCTGTCACATCTTCCCTCCTTGAAGAATATGCTTGGTACAAAGAGGTCTTCACAGAGGAGGCTGCCAATGTCCTTCCCCTGTCTTGCCCCTATGACCACGCCATCAACCTCTGTGAAGACTTTGTACCCCATATTGCTAAAATCTATCCCCTTTCTGCAGAAGAACGACAAGCCATGGACAAGTTCATTTATGAAAATCTAATGTCTGGGAAAATCTCCCCTTCTAAATCCCCCCAGGCCTCTCCCTTCTTCTTCATGAAGAAGAAGGCACAACCTGGGCAAAAACCTGGCCTACATCCCTGTCAGGACTGCTGATGTCTTAACGAACAAACAATTCGGGACACCTACCCCCTTTCTCTCCTCCAGGATTTCATGGATCATATCCATGGAGCAAAGGTGTTCACTAAAATGGACATGTAATGGGGATATAATAATGTTCGAATTAAGGAAGGAGACCAATGGAAAGCCGTGTTCATCACACATTGAGGCCTGTTTGAACCCAACATCATGTTCTTCGGGCTCACTAATTCCCCTTCCACTTTTCAAAGGTTCATGAATGATTCATTCCATGACCTTATTGCTGAGGGATGGTTGGTCATTTACATGGATGACCTCCTCATTTTCTCCCCTGACTAGAAAACTCACACGGAACACACCCACCGAGTACTCCAACAAATGGAGGAGCTCCACCTCCACCTCAAACCTGAGAAATGTTTCTTTGATAGGGATGAGGTGGAGTACCTGGGAATGATTATTTGTCCTGACAAGATTGCCATGGATCCCACTAAGCTAGATGGAATAGCCCATTGGCCTACCCCTGCCTCTGTAAAAGATATTTGATTGTTCTTAGGGTTCACCAATTTCTACCAACGATTCATCCTAGATTATTCAACCATAGCCAGACCACTCATCAACCTCACCAAGAAAACTACTGCCTGGTCCTGGAATGACTCTTGCCAATCCTCGTTTGACCTCCTTAAACAATGATTTCCATCGAAACCTGTCCTCCAAGTCCCTGACCTTTCAGCCCCCTTCGCCATTTCTACCGATGCCTCCCTCTATGCTTCTGGAGGGATCCTCCTACAAACCAATGCCAATGGAGAATGGCATCCATGCTCATACCTTTCTCAAAGTTTCGATTTGGCTCAACAAAACTATGACATCCATGATCGGGAACTTTATGCGGTTCTTTGAGCGCTCAAGGCCTGGTCTCACTATCTACAGGGATCCCCTCATCAGGTTCAAGTGTTTACAGACCACAAGAACCTTACTTACTTCCGCAAACCCCACACCTTAAACCAGTGACAAGCCCGCTGGTTGCTAGACCTGGCAGACTTTGACCTCAAGTTGATCCACGTACCAGGGTTGCAACTCTCTGCCCCAGATGCTCTCTCTTGACAGGCTGACCACTTCCTGATTCATGCACAGGACAATACCCTTGTCATGCTACTTCCACCTTCCCTCTTTGTTAATGTCATTGACATTGCCCTCTCAACCAAGATCTGCTCAGCTTCAGCAGCTGACCCATTCGCCCTCACCTCCCTTCAAGCTGTCGATGAGAATATCCCCTCCACGTTCCATTCCCAACTCTCTGATTGGCAGAATTATGAAGGGGTGCTTATGTACCAAGACTGAGTATATGTTCCCCCAGATGGGGATTTCAGGAGAAAGATCTTGCAACGATGTCATGACCACGAAACAGCCGGTCACCTGGGGTACCTCAAAACCCACTAGTTAGTTTCGGCTGAATTCTGGTGGCCTGGTCTTGCTTCATTCATTTAGAACTACGTAGATGGCTGTGCAATTTGCCAACAATGCAAGGCCAACACTCATCCTGCAACTCCCCCTTTACATCCCATCGCTACCTTCATATCTCACCCCTTCCAAGATATCTCGGTAGACTTGATCACAGACCTCCCCATGTCCAATGGCAAAGACTCTGTTGTTGTATGGGTTGACTCCCTAGGACATCAACTTCAATCTCTGCATTGAAAACAAAACTACCATCATTATCCCCAATATGCATCTAGACCTTTGTCCACATCATCCCATGGGAGCATGTGCAATACCATTCTGGATCAGCAAATGTGGCTTCAACTCTCTTCAAACATGTATGGAGCATAAGTTGAAAATAGCTGGAGACATAGTACCTGAACTTGATGTCATAATGATGGTCTGTGTCTGTGAATGAAAGGTCCCCCCCCAACAAGTCATCCACTCCACTCACTTCCTGAGCTCCTGCACTCTGCCTTCATGCCCACATTAGCCCTAAATGCTGACTCATTCAAGCCAGTCATCATCAAAGGCATAACCTGGCTGGAGGTCAGATCCATTGTTTTCCACATGTTTCTTCAATAGCCAGATGGAACATTCAACTTCAAAGAGAGAGGACCATTTTATGTGCAAGGAGTGAGCTAATTGGTACACATGCCATTGTAACACAATATACATATGTACTTAAACTCTGTATGCCAGACACTGTTCCCTGGTCTTCAGATTGATGACATCAACAACATGCGCAACAAGGCCACCAAGCACCTCATCCTACAATTCACTTGAATGATGGAAGAGGTGGGCACAAATCCTGTCAGTGTTACTCACCTTTGTTCACAGTCAGAAACCCACAAATGGCTGCACCAAACCTTGGCCTCAGAAGACTCAAAGCCCAAGCAGAAGGGGGATGACATGCTGTTAGCACCAGACATTCCAAGCAAGTGGCTTGTCCTGCCCTCCATCAATATTCCCCAAACTATAGGCACCAACACCACCAAGAAACACCAAAGGAAAAAGAGGAGCAAGTTCCATAAGTGATTGCATTTCTACAACCAGAGTAGTTGGTTCCTGTATTCATGGATTGTTTTATTCATGACCACAGTAGAGACAAACTCTTGGAAAAGTGAAAGCATTGCTTTCTGGGCTTCCTCTTCCACCTCTCTCTGTATCTCCTTGATCTGTTTGATCCAAACTTGCAAATCTTTACCAACATGACTGTAAAGTTCCAGTTGGAGAACATTTACAGCAATTGCTACCATGTATTCCATAAGAGGTATCTGTACTTTGGTCAAAGCTCTTCATGAAGGATACAGTGCAGAGGGATGGACAATTGAACATCAAGGTGCAGCAATGTCATCCATGAATCGGATACCTGTCATCTCAAAGAACTGCTCAATGGATATCTGGGGTCCTTGTGCATCATCTACACCCTCTTATACTTCACCATTCCATTGTGTGTCATCATGGTCAGGTTGCATATTCTCATCAGCTGGTGTAGGTGCTAGGCTTTTGTGACAAGGAGACATGTATATGGGTATGTTGCCAAGCAGAGAGGGGTATTCAGTTGACTGTTCTTGCCCTTCAGAGTTGTTTATCTTTGTTGGTGAGGTTGACCTATGATTGATAGTGTCTTCCCTACCCCCATTCTCAGTGGAGTCTGCAGGGAAGCCAATGCTCCTTTGCCCAAATGCAACAGCAGCTTTCTTGACAGGTGAGATTTAACCACTGGCAGGGAGGGAGAGTGGCCCTGGCCCTTGCTGCTAGCATTGCATTGGGAACTACACTACCCAGACTCTTCCATTGCACAAAATAACCCAATGGCCACCAAAAACCAATTGAGGAGTACTTGTTTGGTCCCGCATGATGGTGCTCCTCAATATAAAAGGATAGGATATCTTGGATGGTGATAAAAGAACCTGAATAGCACAGGTGCCACACCCTGGAGTAATCAATAGTCTCTTTGTTCTGGCAGGCCACTTTGCCAGACTTGGCTGCACACCATGATCAGTATCTAAGGCATCATTTGGTTGCTTGTGGGGAGAAGGGCAGGTAACAGCAGTGAACTTTTGTGGTAACAGAGGTGCTTCGGCAGGAGAGGTCAGAGAATGAACAGGGGATGCAAGGGTGCAAGGTTTTGGCATGACAGTGAAGTTCAACAGGACTGTGGATTGCAGAATATTTCCTGATGATATAGATTGGGCCTCTGACACCATAGATTGTGGTGTGTTGAAAACAGGAGGCCTGTCTGACAATGATGCTGACTCAGTCAGAGCTACTGCAGAAGTGACAGAGTTGTCATCAGCAGGTATTTCTGGGTACAAGGCTTGAGGGACAGCAGGAGCAGCACTGGATGGGGGGTGATTCAAGGAGTACCAAATAAATTTCTTGTGAACCAGTAGGTGGAATGGAGGGAGACATTTCAGGTACTGCTTGGTTAATTGCTTTCTCCCTTGTCTGTTCTTGGCTACCAAGAATTGAAGTTACAATGGAGTCTGCACTTGGCCCAAGACTGACATGCTGTTATGTTTTTCCCTGTCTACTACCTTTCTACCATGCCTTCCTTCCCCTTATGCTTACCTCTTGCCTTGTACTTTGTCGTCTTGCTGTTCGAGCCCTGCCTGACGATATCTTCTATCTCAGTATTACTCATATGTTCTTGAACATTCCCTCAACTTCCATGCCTCATGTACACTGACTCACCTTTGTTCCTCAGCGTTCTACCTAGTTCTATGCCTGACTCATCTTCATTCCTCAATGTTCCATCCAGTTCTATTCCATTACCACGGCTTGCCTATTTAAACTGTAGCACTCGACCTGTAACTCTAAGCTTGATCATCTCAATCTAACAAGTTCATGCGGACTTTGCTTGATTCCCTCACCTCAGTCCTTGACCACCCTTCGCTTCCACAGCAAGGGCAGCCCTCTAGTAGCACCATGGCTAGAGGTTCTCCGTGTTGTCCAAGCTTCCAACTCCTAGTCCGCTTGACTCCTTTGAGATCACGCCTAGCCCATGGCAAAGCGTAACACATGCCTCATGATTTGGGTGACATTGACAGTCCAATTTCCATCTTCACCATTACCAACACCCTCATCCATGAAGCCATCCTTGGTGCTTGTGAGGCTGTCATCTTCTCCCTCTCCATCACTAGGCTCACCAAGGTCAAGGGAGGCTCGGGCAACCTGCAGCCTTGAGACTGCATCAGTCAATTACATTTCTTGTACATCCCCACCATCATCCCCACTGTCATCATCTGACAATGGGATATCATTGATGCAGCATATTTCCCAAGTGTGCAGCAGAATGTAGGGCCAACCATTCTTTGTTTGGTGGCTCGGGTGGACAAATAAGGGGAACCATGAACTTCATTGGCTGTGACATGTCACCTTCCAAAGTAATAGATTGTGACTGTGCAGACTCCTCTTCAACATAAGATGTCTCATTGGATACTTCCTGCTGGCCATCATGAATGTTTGTAGATGACTGGTATGGAAAGATTTGCAAGGGGCTGGTGAGAAACACCAAAAGACAGTGACCATTTCCTGACAAATTTTTAGGGAACAACTTCCATCAGGTCCATGTCATCACCTTCAGATGGAGTGTCCAGGTTGTTGAACTTGTCATCCATGGAGCCCTCAGGCCCAGCTCTGAAAAACACAAATGGGGAAAAACCTATATTGTTGGAGTCCATGTCCATGGACTCCTCTCCACCACCCTCACTGATAGCCATTGAGTGACAAGCAGAACTGCAGCAATGAGACCTCTGTGTGCCTGAATATGCATTTTCGTCATTTTTGGCCTGGGGAGTATCAGGATCTGATTCAGTAGCAGGTGATAACTAGGGTGATCCCATGCTGTTTTTGTTGTGATCCAATACTTTGAAGGGGTGTACATGAGCATGAGTGGCAAAGCTGATGTGCCTGCACAGGGATTTGTGAGTAAGGTTGCCTTCATGGTAGTCATGAGTGATGTCCATGAATTATATTGCATCATTGCTGCCATCTGTAATGCTAACTGCCACTTTGAGGATGCTCTTTCTAGGAACCTACCAGAAGTTGAGTACTAGTCATGGCAGGTGTACAAAGATATAAACACACCAGGGAACAATGGGATTTGGCTGCTGGGCTGAGGTGATCACCAGGAGTGATAGTATGAGCTCAACATTTGCGACCAGGATGGCCCTGGTTTTTGTTAGTGACAGCAAATGAGTTTTGCTGTGAAGGTGAGTTGCACTTCATCATCATTAGCAATGATCCAATTCAACACTGAGTACCAGTAAGAGTTGGACATGGAAGTAGTGAACACTGGACATGGTCTCTCAGTGGGCGAGTGATAACACGCATTGGGGAAAAGGTCCAAGGAAACCAGTGGTTGACCATAGCATGTTGGGGAAATGCCCAGAAAAGGAAATTCCACAGTGTGGGGAAAAGTGCAGGGCAATTAATATTACATAACAGTATATCTTGCCTGATTTGGGACGATCCACACTTGGTGGTTATGATAAAGGGGATGCCATTGGGGTGAACCACTCTAGTGAGCATAAGCAGTCTTGCCCCTCTAATGTATTTCACAACTAGATGGCCCTGGCTGACCCCAAACCAGTTGTGAAATGCAAACTACCAGACAATTCAAACCCTTTACTCATGGTAGCAACAAGGAGGATGAAGAAAGAGGTAAGCATGCTTCACAACTTTGCAGTAGACTTACCATTGAACATGCTCCAGGCAAACTTGGGCACATCCAAACGGAAATGTGGGCAGATTTTCTTGGGTCTCACCTGAAGTACTAACAGTTCATGTCCAGACATCAGGGAAGAGCAGCTGGGGGGTCTTATCATCATTCATGCACCTGTGCAACATGCTGTATCCACTCTTGACCCTCCTTCATTGCAACTCTTACACACAACAACTTCAAATCCCGCTTCCCAACACCCCTCTTCCCATTTACAACCATTGCCCTTAGCTTCCAATTCCATTGCACCTGGGCCATCAAAACCTCCATCAAAGAAGTTTAAAATGGATTCTTCTCATGCTCCTACAAGCACTAAATCACACAATGTCTTCATCATAATGCATGGGGAACCAGAGTTAGATGAAGATGTATGTCAAATGGAGTCTGAGACAGATCATCTATGCAGTTGGTCATGTGCAAAGGAAGCAGCCCATCCATCCTTCCAACTCCCCACTATGGCTACTATGCCTTCCAAGCAACATTCAACAAATGCCCTACAGCCACTCCTCGAAAGTGAAATCCCTAGGATCAAGCACAATAAACTGATGCATGAAGGACCTTCTGTTCCCTGTATACTACAAACACAAAAAGCCTTGCATTCCCAACAAACTTTGATGAGCATGTGTGGTAAGCAAATAAGTACAAGCTTTGAGAACACTGGCCCTATTTGTGTGTCTCCTCCTAATATGTTCTGTTTGTCCTGTATTACAGTTTCCTTTTCTAACAGCCCTAATTGTTGTTGGTGTAGCTCAACCCCACACATCTGTCAATGATTTGAGTTTTTACAAACACATCAATTGCGATCTACCTGAACCACAGCATGTATGCCAACTCCTTGTATTGTCAGCTGCACATGCCACCTCACAGTCATTAGAGATGTCTTCCTCTGTGAATCCTTTGAAACCACCATCTAAATTGTTCTTGAGTCATGGAAAGGACCCACCACCACTCAACAATCAAAAGAAACAAATTCTCAAGACTGTACAAGAGGACTTCATCTAAATGTTGGCTGAGAAGAAGATTGATTTGTCTGTATATAGTAATGGAGAGGTTGAGAAAACTATTAAAGGGGATGTTCTGAAGCCCAATGAACAGAATTTTAAGAATCATGCATGGGAGGTGACACTCCAACAACACATAAACTGGTGGATGTTACGCTTTGCTATTAGCTCAGTGTGACCTCAGCAAGTCAAGTGGACTTCTGGGAGTTCATGGTTTTCGATAGGGCATGGGTCTCCTAGCTGTGGTGCTACTAGGAGGACTTCCTTGGCTTTATGAGAAGCAGAGGTGGTTTCAAGGCAAAGCTTCGAGTGACAGACTTAGTCTGCAGTAACTCATATATATAGAGGAGCTCAAGCTTAGTATTACAGGTCGAGTACGTCAGTTTAAATAGACGAGCTGTGGTAAAGTGAAGGAACATAGAAGAACATTGAGGAATACGAATGAGTCAGCAGTTATGTGGCATTGAAGGCAATGGAACGTGGAAGAACATTGAGGAATACGAATGAGTCAGCAGTCACGTGGCATCGAAGGCAATGGAATGTGGAAGAAGGCATGAGAAATACAAAGATAAAGAGTATTGTCAGGCAGGGCTCGAACAGCAAGACAAGGGGTTACAAGGAGGAACGAAGGGCAAAGCATATGTAGGAAAGTGATAGTTGTTATACACAGTAGAGAAAAGAGAAAAACATAACATTACCCCCCCATAAGGGTCAAGACACCGGTGCAGACCTTTACAAGTCACAAGAGCCCATGGCTGGGGAGCCAGTCACATTGGCGAAGGCTATGTCATCCCAGATGTCATTGTCCACTCCATCCTCCACAGCAGGAGAGTGGGAGTGGTGGCGAGGGCGGCAGGGGACCATGCGCCAAGTGCCACAGGAGTGGCAGGATCCATGGTATGAGTGATGGGGTGAGGAGGGATGTGACAAGTGAGAGGAGGAGGGAGAGAAAGAGGGCGAGGGCGGCAGAGGAGCACGGCACAGAGGGCACTGTTGTTGAGTGTGGCCAGGATGGGAACAGAGGTATAGCGGGCACTGGTATGCCCTGCAGTGGATACGCTGGTGACCAAGGTGGTGGCATGCGAAACAGGCCTTGTGAAAACAAGGGTGTGAAGGTGGGAGGGGAGTATGCCCGAAGTTGCCAGTCCATTGGGCTTCAACGTGTTCAACAACGCCGAGTTCCTCAGTGTTGAGAGGGGAGGAGGAGGCAGAGGGTGTAGAGGCAAAGGCAGGGGTAGAGCCCAGATGAGTGTAGCAAGCTAAGTCCTGGAGGTAACGGTCCAGATCTGATAGGCGGGTGATCTGTAAGGAGATAAGGTAGAGCAAATGTAGGGCCGACCCATAATCGAGGTGGGCTCCAATGGGAACAGCATAACAGGGGTTGCGAAGGAAGTGGAGTAGAGTCCGGGATTGGGCATCAGATGGGAGGTCTGTATGTACCCAGTGTGCGTGTTCAGGGCAATCGACAGACTCAATGGTGCTGAGGTAAGCGATGAGGCATATGGGGGACGTGATCAGCTTGGGGACAGAGATGACTGGGTAGCTGTCCCATCCAGGGGTAGCGATACAAGATGAGGGGGACAAGTTGTCATCGACGATCATGGAGGGGGAAGTCAGGCCAGAAGGAGGCATAGCATATACAGAATGAGGAGAATGAAGACCTGGGAGGATAGAAGGCAGAGGAGGAGAATAAGAAACGCTAAGGTGATCATTTGAGAGGGGGACATCTCCTCTGTAGGAGTCGTTGGAGAGGGTGAGAGAAGAAGCAGTATCAAGGAGAGAATCATGACTAGATTTGGAAGGTGGTGGAGCAAGGCTGTGGGAAGGAATAGGGAGGATGGTTTCTGGGACATCAGAGCAGGGCATAGCATGTTTCTTTAAGGCAAAGAGGTGGATGTCTTTTGGACTGAGGGAAAGTCCCATGGGTGATGCTTTTTATATGCATCAAGGAGGAGTTTAGAATTCTTTAGATTCCACTCAGGTTCCCAGGAGTCATCTTCTGCCAAGTATCCCTTCCAATGGATCAGGAACTTGCGGCTTGAAGGGAGTCCCTTGTGATGAAGAATGCAGTCCACGAGGTATTCCTCCTCTGGGCCTACGAGGTCAGGGGGGGTCGTGGGAAGTTTGGACCATGAATCGAGGTTTCCTTGGCAGGGGAAAGGAGCGAGGCATGGAAAACAGGGTGTATTTTCCAGGTTTTGGGGGTTCAAAGGTGGTATGAGAGGGGGGAGAGAACCTTGATTATTGCAAATGGACCTTCACGATGTGGGAGGAATTTCAGGTCTTTCTGAAGGTGGTGGAGGTTTCTGGCTTCTAGCCACACCTTGTCTCTGAGGGAAAAGGGTTTAAATTTTTGTTGGGTTCTAGATGCCATTACTGTTCTGGTGAGCTCGTGGGCTGCAAGGGCTTTGTCTTGTGCTTTGACGAGTTGTGAGAGGTGAAGTTCTACCGCAGGAAGATTGGAGGTGGTTAAGATAGAGGGAAGGGGCCCTTGGCTTGTAACCCATTTGGAGGAAGGAGGGGGATTTGCAGGTAATGGAGTGAGGGCAATGGTTGTGGGTGAACTCGGCAAAGGTTAGGAATTCAGTCCAGGTTGTGGGATTATCTCTGCAAAATATCCAAAGGTAGGTCTTGAGTTCCTGATTGGTATGCTCTGTTTGCCCATTGGTTTGAGGATGATATGCAGTGGATAGGCAGAGGTCATAATTAAGAATTCTCCCAAGTTCTTTGGTGAAGGCAGATGCGAATTGGGGCCCTCTATCCAAGATGACTCAGTCAAACAGGCCAAAGCAGCAATAGACCTTGTGGAAGTATAGGGAGGCAATATTCACAGCAGAGGCAGTTTTGGTGGTGGGACAGAATATGGTGCCCTTGAAGGCATGGTCAACCCATACCACTATGGAGTCTTTCCCATTAGAGACTGGGAGGTCGGTGATGAGGTCCACAGTGATATCCTGGAAGGGGTGAGAAGCAATAGTCACGATAGGGGTAAGAGGTGGAATGGTGGGATGGGTGTTGGTTTTATGCTGTTGACAGGTTGTGCAACCATCCACGTAGTTCCGTACAAATGAAGCCAGCCCTGGCCACCAGAATTCGGCAGCGACTAGTTGATGGGTTTTCAGATATCCCGGGTGACCAGCACTTTCATGGTCATGATATCTCCATAGGATTTCTCTTTGGAGATCACCGTCAGGGGGTATGTATATGCAATCTTGGTAGGTGAGCACCCCTTCGCGGTTTTGCCAGTCTGACAAATGGGAGCGGAACATGGAGGGGATATTTTCGTCAACAGCCTGGAGGGAGGTCAGAGCAAATGGGTCCTCAGCAGAAGCCGAGTGGATTTTGGCAGAGAGGGCAGTGTCAATGACATTGACAAAGAGGGAAGGGGAAAGCAACATGACCTGAGCGTTGTCTTGGGCATTAATAGGGAAATGGTCAGGTCAGCAGGAGAGAGCATCTGGAGCAGAGAGCTTCAAACCAGGGACATGAATTAATTTCAGGTCAAAGTCAGCAAGATCTAGTAACCAACGAGCTTGTCGCCGGTTCAAGGTATGAGGTTCTTGGAAATAGGTGAGGTTCTTGTGGTCAGTGAACACTTGAACTTGGTGGGGAGAGCCTTGTAGATAGTGAGACCAGGCTTTGAGAGCCCGAAGCACAGCAAGGAGTTCTCAGTTGTGAATATCATAGTTCCGTTGGATAGAGTCGAAACTTTGGGAGAGGTATGAACAGGGGTGCCATTCTCCATTTTTGTTGGCTTGGAGAAGTACCCCTCCAGATGCATAAAGGGAGGCATCAGTGGCAATTGTAAAAGGAGCTGAGAGGTCAGGGACACAAAGGACCAGTTTCGATGCAAAGTGTTCTTTGAGGAGGTTAAATGCTGACTGGCAGGATTCACCCCAGGATCAGATCGAGGATTTCTTCATGAGGTCGATTAGGGGACGAGCAATAGTGGAGTAATCCAGGATAAATCACCTATAAAAGTTTGCGAATCCTAAGAATGATCTGACCTCCTTCACCAAGGAAGGAGTAGGCCAGTGGGCAATTCCATCCAGCTTGGTGGGATCCATGGCGATCTCATTGGGACGAATAATCATTCCCAGATACTCCACCTCATTCCTATCAAAGAAGCATTTCTCTGGTTTGAAATGAAGGTGGAGTTCTTCCATGCACTGGAGGACCTGGTGGGTGCGCTCTGTGTGGGTCTTCTGATCCAGAGAGAAGATAAGGAGGTCATCCATGTAAATGACTAACCACCCTTCTGCGATAAGGTCCCGAAAGGAATCATTCATAAATTGTTGGAAAGTGGGTGGGGAGTTGGTTAATCTGAAGAACATGACATTGGGTTTGAACAACCCTCAGTGTGTGATAAAGGCTGCTTTCCACTGATCCCCTTCCTTGATTTGCACATTGTTATATCCCCACTGGACGTCCATTTTGGTAAACACCTTTGCCCCCTGGATGCGGTCCATGAAGTCTTGTAGGAGGGGGAGTGGGTATGCATCCCAAATAGTCTGTTCGTTAAGACATCGGTAGTCCTGACAGGGACGTAGGCCAGGCTTTTGTCCAGGTTGGGCTTTCTTCTTCACAAAGAAGAAGGAAGAAGCTTGGGGGGATTTGGAAGGGGAGATTTTCCCAGATGCTAGGTTCTCATCGAGGAATCTATCTGTGGCTTCTCTCTCTTCCTGTGACAGGGGATAGACTTTTGTGATCCTAGGTACAAAATCCTCTCGGAGGTTGATAGCATGGTCATACAGCCAGGATGGGGGAAGGACGTTGGCAGCTTCCTCGGCAAAGACTTCCTTGTATTGAGTGTATTCGTCTGGGAGGGCTGAAGCGACAGAGGTCTCAGGGGATAAGGCAAGGGTAGAAGTGATGGAGAGATGGGAGATGACAGGGGCAGGGATAAAATGAGAACTGCACCAGATGATTCGGTTTATCATATACTAGTCATGGGCCCAGGTCAAAAAATCACATTTGTCCTCCCACCCATTGTATGCATACAGGCATTTGTCCTGAACAGAATTTACGAAGATGTGTCGGGGAGGGGGCTTCAGCAGGTTTATGAGTTTCTCTTGACGAAGATAAGTTCCTTGGTGGAGGGAGAAGAGGTGGGCAGATTCATCAGTGGTTTCAGCGATTTGGAGGGTCCAGTTGACACAATCAATGGTGGGGTTAGCCTTTCGTAGCCAGGGGATTCCAAGGAATAAGTTATCTTTGCTGAGGTGCATTACATGGCAGGTGACTTGGTGAACCAGTCCTTTGGTGGCAATGAAAATTTCTGCAGTGTAGAAACAATGGAAAGTTCATTGGTAACTTTCCTATATGTGAAGGGTACGTTCATTTGTCCCTATAAGGAGGTCCAAAGGCAGAGGTGGAATGCCAGATAGGAGTGGTCCACAGATGGGATGGTCTGAAGATGGTCCGGACCAGGAAAAGGCAGTCCAAGGGTATGAGCGATAGTCCAGACTCATTAGTCCGAGATGAAAGGCGGTTGGTGATGGTGAAGATGATGAAGGCGTGTGGGTGGATAGACATGCGATGCGGGAAATACATGCATAAGGATCCCAAAGGTAAGATCCCAAGTCGGAAGATATGTGCAAGGAAAACAGAAGATGTATTTCAAATGGGATGTACAAGACTTTATAGTCTGGGCATATCCTGGACTGTGAAGGGTCGATGAAACGACAAGTACAAACTCTAAAAAGCGGAGGGAATATGAAATGATACGTTGTGATGACAGTGACATATGTCCAAGACCAAAAAGAATATATTGAAATGATTACAAAGTGATAAGGTGAAACCAACATGGACTGGACTAAGACAACATGGACCGGATTGACTCGGACAGACTCGGATTGACTCAGACGAACTCAGATAGTCCCGGACAGATCAGATAGATGTTGGATATGCTCCTATATGAGAACAGAGATCCCCAGATCTCTACATTCATGGGGTACTTTAAATGCTGACTGTCCCCAGTCAGTGACTCGATGGGGTGATGCATGAGTCTGTGTGATACATGATGTGGCTCATGGGGACAGTGTGATGCAAGGATGTGGTGGCATACGACTCCAGCGATGATGTGGATGGACAGACGTGGATTGGACAGATGGATGACAATGTGACGATGAGTGCGTGGGTCGATGGGGTATGATGTGTGACCAGATTGATGACGGGGTGATGGTGATGGAAGTGAGATGGATGATGCGTGGGTCTGTGTGATATGACGTGCATGATGTGGTATGAGTGACAGTGATGGTGGTGGATTGGACAATGGATAGTCTGTGGATGGTTTGCATGCTCTTCTCGTGTGTGATTGGTGCATCATATGTGTCAGTCCAGTGACTGTCTGTGTGTATCTGTGCATTGGTAGTGGTAGCGTTGGTCTGCGGTCTGGATCCAGGTCAGTAGTCCAGGTGTGTGCAGTCTGCGTGAAAATGAAGTGTAGGTAATGAAAATGGAACGAAACGACGTAAATATGAAAGAAATGACAGAAACGGATAGAAACATAGTCTGATGCGAGGTTCCGACTCGGCTTGTCTTCTTCGATTGACTTTTGATGTCTATGCCTGCGTGGTGCCCAACGGATGGATCTTCAAATAAAAATGGAACAAAACGTGCACAGCATCTCGGAGTGCGGTCAAAACAAATATCTACATATGGATGGGTAAGAGACACATTGGAATGATGGTGGTATCGGCGAGATTGTCGTGATGATGTCATGTGTGGTATGTAGCGAATGGGAGTGGCAGTCTATGCATATATGCATTTTTAGTCTTTTTCGATGGATGGATAGGGAAATGACGACACCGGGCGAAGACCGGGATGAAATGGATTGCACTGGACGAAGACTGGGATGGAACTGATACGTGCGGATACAGACAGTATAATTGATGCGTGCATGCATGACTTGATAAACGTCAGATTGAACTATAAAAATGAAAGAAATTGAACCAAGGTGAGAGGAGCAAGCCTCCCCCCCTGGTGATGTTAGATTGATGGTCCCCTGACCATCATGCAGTTATGGGTTGAAATGGGGGAAAACGGGTAGGGGTGTTTTGATGAAAGGAAGCGGTCTGTAGGGGGTTCCAAACGGAAAACGATGGATTGAAAACATAATGTGACCGTTGGGGCAAATGGTAAATGGACAGATAATCTGGTGGATGGTAAGAGATGAGCGGATATGAAGAGAATGACCAGTTCGGGTGCGTAGAAGAATGTGGTGGTGAAGACAATGATGAAAGTGAAAAAAAAAAAACACGACGCGGCGGGAAACAGATGGTAATTGATCGGCATCATGCAAAATGGAAGGAGTGGATATGGTACAGTCGGACGGGACTGTGCTATCCAGTCTGTGATGACTGGAGCCACCACTCATGGCCATGGTAGTGGTTGCCTTGCTGGCTTCGGTGTCGGTCCAGGTGCATCGGTTAAACGTGTCGGCAGCAATTTCGGTGTGGGTCCTGCATCAGGGTATGTTGTTACCAGTCTGGCGCATACGAGCACGCATCTGGTCTACCTGGTAGTTGTGCCAGGCCTTGTTCAGGTACGTGTTGAAGAGTGGGTTGGCGTATGCTGCATCCAGAATCATCGGTTTAGTCTGTGGGCATCGGTTAGCAGTTATGGACAGTGATGCAATGGACACGGATTGGTAAGCAGTCTGGACATGATGAGGTGGTGACGAGCGTGATGATGCTGTGGACGTCAGCTGGTCTATACTCAATTGGATACATGTGCAACTGGCGAGGTGCAGAATACGAGTGCCGTTCAGGAGATACAAACGCTGGTCCGGTCCATGTATGACCTTCCCAGAGTGGATGTACCCAGATATGTACGGGCAGCGACGGATGAAGTGATGCAGCTCATCACAGAATGCGCACTTGGCAATGTAAGCAGACAGTAGGAAATCCTTGGGGGTGGTCAGTGTCAATGAAAAGATGGAGACCGGTTTCAGTCCATAATAACCAGTCCGACGAGGGCAAATGGACTGCTTGGAGTGGCGACGGTTTGAGGGTGGTTTGCAATGTGACGGCTTTGGCGACGGCTCTGGCGATGGTGGCGGCGTGGTAGGTGACAGGGTAGTCGGATTGACCATTGGCGACGAAGTTGGCAGCAGTGATGGTGGAAATGGTGGTGATGGTGGCATCAGTGAATGGGTTGGTGTTGGTATGGTGTCAGTCCAGAATGGTATTGGACTAACCGTGGGCGATGGCATCGATGGTAGTGGTGGTGACATAGTGGTCCGGACCAATGCCGGACTCGTCTGTAGTGATGGCAATGATGATGGCAATGATGGTGGCGATGACTTCGTGGGTGGTAAGGATAGTGACAGCAATGACAGTGTCTGCGGGGTACTTTCAATGTGGACCAAACTCAGCATGCGACGGGTTCCTCTCCCCTTCTCATATCCAGGGTAGAGCTTCAGGACAGCGATGACAAATGACTCCCAATCAGGTGGGATGGCCTCAGCTTCAGGAAGTGTTTCCCAGAGCTCTGCCTCATCGAGCTTGGCGTAGTGAATTGCAGCTTGCATCAGTGCGGACTTCGGTAGTCCAACCGAGTCGACTAAGTCTTCAATGTTGTCTAAAAAGTTCAGGAGGTTAGTTGGTGTCCCATCGAATAGGGGCGCGTCGGGTGATCCATGGATTGGTAGTCTGAGGAACAGGTTAGTCATCGTGACAGATCAGGTATGTTCGGCCGGTTCGTGCTAAAGATGGACTTGGTATGTACAGTAAATAGTGGCGGAGGCGTAGAAAAAGGGATGTGGATACAGATCAGACTAGGAGGCGGTGTGGTACAGCTTGGAAGACAGCGTGTACATAAGGATGTGGTAAGAAGGCGATGATTGTTGTCTGGAAAGGGATAAACAGCAATGGACAGCGAGTGGAAGCGGTCTGGAGCGTCGGGTAACGAATGCAACAATCATAAAGGTTAAAGAAAATAGCCGGAAGTAGTCTGGGATGTGAAAAAGCAGGCTGAAACGGGATAAAGGTGAATGCGAAAAAAATACTTCGTGCGGGTAGGTACGTATGCCCTTGGCATGTTTGCCTCAGGATCGACGAGAGAAAAAGGACCGTGAAAATTTCCGGGGCACCTCCAGAACCTCCCTTGTGGTGGGCTCCAGTTGTAGAAACAATGGAAAGTTCGTTGATTAACTTTCCTATATGTAAAGGGTACGTGCGTTCATCCCTATAAGGAGGTCCAAAGGCAGAGGTGGTATGCTGGATGGAAGGTGGTCCAAGGAAGGAGAGGGTCCAAAGGTAATCTGGACCGAGAATCGGTAGTCCGGACTCGTTAGTCCAAGACAAAAGGCAGTCGGTGATGGCAAAGACGATGGGGACATGTGGATGGATGGACGTGCGGTATGGAAGATACGTGCGAGGAAAACAGAAGATGTATTTCAAATGGGATGTACAAGACTTTATAGTCTGGGCATATCCCGGACTGTGAAGGGTCGATGAAACAACAAGTACAAACTCTAAAAAGCGGAAGGAATATGAAATGATACATTGTGATGACGGTGACATATGTCCAAGACCAAAAAGGATATATCAAAACAACTACAAAGTGATAAGGTGAAACCGACATGGACTGGACTAAGACAATGCGGACCGGATTGACTCGGACAGACTCGGATTGACTTGGACAGACTTGGATAGTCCCGGACGGATCAGATAGATGTCGGATATGCTCCTATACAAGAACAGAGATCCCCAGATCTCTACAGCAGTGTACCAGATGGTTCCCTTGGCATTAATGGTTCTGTCAGCATTTTTGGCATGGACCGGCTGGGCAAGCTTAGTGAGGGGAATTTGATGTTTCTTAGCGAATCCCCAGTCGATACAGGAGACATCTGCTCTGCTGTTGATGAGAGCTCGAGTTTCAATGGTTTTCAAGGTGAGCGATGGGATAAGCACTTGCACTGGAATTTGCATAGACTTCATGGTAGATGTTACAAGTACAGACACTCTCAGGGACTTAGACATTGAGACAGGTCCCCGTTTCAAAAATCCTGGGAAAAGGAAATCCTTCGAACTGCTACTCCCTCTTCGTCCTTGTTTTCGTTGTCAGGAATTTCTTCAAGTTTCAGGAGGTTGGAGGTAGCTATAGCTTTGACAGCTGGTTTCTTTCCCTTGGAGAACTCCAGGCAGTTCAAGGAGAGATGCCCCCCTTTTCGACAATGGAAGCAGAGGTTATGATTGATGCATCTCTTTTGCTCGGTGGGGGTTAGTTTCGGGATAGGGGTGGTTCGAACAATGTCCACATCCATGGCATCTGGATCCGGGGCAGGGGTCTTGGTGTTAGAGTGGAATCCATGGAAAACTCTCCCACTCTCTCGCTTGGCCAGGTCCTTCACTCTTTCTTTCATGGCAGCAAAGTGGGCGGCTTTGGTGTACCAATCTTCAATTTTCTCTGGTGGATTCTCCATGGATTGGATCTTCCACATGATAGGCTCAGGAATTCCAATCACATAGTAACTAATGAGGACATTGGGGTCAGTGACTTTAGAGATAGCCACATGGTTTTGGAATCGCATGGTGTATTCTGTGAGAGAGGGGGAGTAGTTCCTGTGTTTGTTTTTGACCATTTTGGTGGTGGCGAGCCAGTGAAGGCTAGAGGCGATGGTGTCTTTTCTGACAAAAGATTTTGAAAAGGAGTCACAGAAATTGGTGTAGGTTCCCAGGTTAAGAATAGCTTGGGCTAGGATCTTCTGTCGGAAGGTGGCAGCCCAAACTTTGGCTGAGCCCTTTTTCATGAAGGAGAGGATGTAGGCAACCTTTTTGGTGTCAGTATCATATACTTCCAAATTGACGGCCAAATAGAAGGTGACAGTTCCCAGCCAGTCTTCAGCCTTGGTGAAGAATCCATCAAAGTCTTCCAGGGTTCCCAGGTGGAGCTCAGTAGGTTTGGTGGAGGAGGTAGCGGGGGCCATTTTTGGAGGTTCTGGGATTGTTGGTGGGGGACACGAGAGGGGAAAACCTCTGAATGGGGGATTTCTATTCCTGGGTGTTGGAGATGGGGGAGTCGGTTCTCAGGGAATGGTTAGTTCTGCAGAGAACTGGTGTCTGAGGGTAAGCTCCTCTTCAGGATCAAAGAGGGTTTTGAGGTTGAGGTCCAGGTTGGATTCCAGGGATGCGGGTGAGTCTTGGGGCCCTTCTGATTCAGATAGGGTGGCAGGGGGATCTCGAGGTCAAGACCAGTGAGGGTCTATGGTGGGTCTTTGAGAAGCAATGGTGTCAAGGGGATCCGAGGTATCTGCTCACGAAGAGCACACTCGAGAATCAGGTGAAAGAATAGGTCTACAACAGAGGTAGCCTACACGAGAGAAGCTTGACCTTTTGTTATGCTTTGCTATTAGCTTGGCGTGACCTCAGCGAGTCAAGCAGACTTCTGGGAGTTCATGGTTTTTGATAGGGCATGGGTGTCTTCTAGCTGTGGTGCTACTAGGAGGACTTTCTTGGCTTTACGAGAAGCAGAGGTGGTTTCAAGGCAAAGCTTCAAGTGACAGACTTAGTCCACAGTAACTCGTATATATAGAGGAGGTCAAGCTTAGTGTTACAGGTCGAGTATGTCGGTTTAAATAGACGAGCCATGGTAAAGTGAAGGAACATAGAAGAACATTGAGGAATACGAATGAGTCAGTGGTTACATGGCATCAAAGGCGATGGAACATGGAAGAACATTGAGGAATACAAATAAGTCAGTGGTTACATGGCATCGAAGGCGATGGAATGTGGAAGAAGGCATGAGAAATACAAAGATAAAGAGTATTGTCAGGTGGGGCTTGAACAGCAAGATGAGGGGTTACAAGGGGGGACAAAGGGCAAGGCATATGTACAGTAGGAAAGTGATAGTTGTTATACACAGTAGAGAAAAGAGAAAAACGTAACAGTGGGTTTCCTGTTCCATATGGTTATTGACCCAACCTGGACACATTTCAAATGTTCTAGGGCACAAGCCAAGTCAGAGGCTTGGTCATGAGTCAATCAATTTTACCACCAGTATGAAGCCAATTCCAAGGCTAATCTTGAGAAATGACATCAGGCTCTCAAACCGCCCTCATCTACCAAGTTGAAAGGCAAACAATGAGCCATTTTGCAAGAGCCACAAGATGACTGGTCATGGCTCATTCCCTGTGAAGAAGATCTATCTAGTGGGATCAAGAATAAAACTGACTTCAAACTGATGAAGCAGGTCATGTCCTCTGAGCCTCAACCCAGAACTGAGTTCCAAGGACCCTTGGATCAGCAAATAGATGATCTTCAATTTAAAGTGGACAATCTCTACTCATATGTCAACTTGGCAGTACAAGCGACTAGCATGGCTGAAGTGGAACTCAATTATCACTTCTCCCTTCTCTTGCTCATGTTGTCAACATAGTCACATTCCCTTCCACCACTCCCAAGTTCATCATCCATACTTTCTTCATACCTTCCATATACACAATGTGTACTCAGCCATCCACCTGGGGTAAGTCCAAGAGACATTCTTCATGTGTTGTCATGGTTAGACAAGGAGCAATCCCCAGGGAAGATTGGAAATGCTGCTCAAAAAGCAGTAAGAGAGGTTCAGCACATACAGGTGGTAGGCTCTGGTGGCATTGGGGAACAGCAAATAACAGGGCTGGCACTAGGCATTGGAGCAACACCACACAAAGTACCTGGGACACCACACTGCAGAGATCGATGAAGGCATTGTACTACCATAGTGATTAGCTGACAACAGAATGGCTAGTTCAACTAACAACAGTCAGATAAAGTGTACATATGAGTGGTCATGATATGTATGGAGAGTGTATCATGGGATTGAAGGGAAGGAAGAAGCCACCTGGGAAATGGCATTTCCAAACATGTCATTGTAGTCCATGATTCCTTTGTTTCAGGTTTGGCTGACATCAAGCCTGGTTCATGTCCAATGCTCCCTTGGCAGATGGGGCAAAACAGTATTTGAGCACTCCACCATCCTCTGTCAATTTGGCTCTATGCATTCGTTTCATCAATGCACTCATTCCTGTCAGCTTTAAGGTATTCCTGCTTGCTGTGGGAGTAGCCTGGTACAGCCACTTCATCACTGGAGTCCATTGGCTTGTCTTGAGTTCTCCTAGGTGAGTTAACTTCCTCACTTCACTTTGTGTTCATGCTCTTATTCTGACACATTTGGTACTGTTTTAGGTTGGTTCCTAAGGTTGTTGTCATGCTAGGTACTCCCAATGCGTCCATTGCATTACTGCTAAGTCTGCCATTGAAGCTCACATGGTATATCCACTCCCCCTCGAACTTTGACGCTCAGGGGCTCATTTGAAATCATTATAATGTGGGTCTGTCATGTGGTGGAGGTGGGTTGTGGGGTACTCCATATGCGTCTTTGTCAACCTGTGAGATGCATTGACTAGTTTCTTCATTTAGTGCCACTGAATCATCATATGTACACACTCATACTCAATTCCTCCCCCTCAATAGACTTGTCTTGATATGTCATTGTACTCTCCCCATCAACCTGTGCATCTCTACAACTTCTCCTGACCTTGCAGTTGACCTCCATGTCTGTGCATTCGCACATGATACCCTCGTCCTGTTCATCAACAGTTTCACTGCCCAGTTCAACTTGTATGGGGCTTGGTTTGACTTGTGGCTCCCTATTCAGTTTATACACACCATCTGCCTCATCAGGCAGTTCGATTGGCTTTCTGAATCGACATGGCTCATCAGTTTACTTGCCCATAGTACCCTCCATGACATCTCTTGGCTTGCCCAACCCTCACTTCAAGTTGACCTTCACTTCAACCCATGTCTCACATCCTTGCTCCCTCACACCTCTAGTTAGTTGGGGGGCTCTGTAGGCCCATCTGGGTGACACACATCATCACCCATTGCATCTGCAAGGTTCCTCAATGGTGTTGGCTCTTGCCCTTGGTTTTTGTTGTCACACAACACACTCTGTGCAATTACACTCATTGTCAGTTCATCACCTTGACCTTGGCACCATCTGGGAGTTCTGTGGGCCTGTTGGATTAGCACACCTTGCCATTCCTCTCACCCATTTTAATTTGTGCACCCCTCTCCATGTCAGTGTTGGTTGCCACCTCCAGCATTGTTGATTGACTTATGACTGTCTTGCTCCCCCTTGAGTGCCACGCTGGATTCTTGGCTATGTCTGGGGCTTGCTATTGAGCCATGCTCACTGCATCATTCATTTGATGAATTTCCATGCTTTTCTGACATCATTTGTCAACCTCTGTGATCTTGAACTGGTCTTTGCAGGTTTCCTTGGATGTAGTGTGGTCAACCTCGGCATCTCTTCCAAAAAATATTGTCACTGAAGTCTTGAAGTAGATATATCATTAACAATACAGAGCTCCATGACAATACAATGTAGAATACTCTGGTAAGCAGTTGCTAAAGTAGAATGTAGGACCATGCTATGAAGGTTTGAGTTGCTATATGCTTATGTCAGCAGTAAGTCCTAATAGTACACAATATAAGATTCCAACACTCCCCTCAAACATGAGGCTAAATAGTAGCTGGCAATTCTTGTACCAAATGTGACAATATCCAACAATGCCACATTGCCCTTCTGGAACTTTCCTGTGCACTTCTGGTCTTGGAAGCACAAGGTTTCAGAAGCATCATTCTGGAACTGGTTCCGAGGTTTTTCCTGCACTCTTCCGAAATCAGAAAAGTGGAACATGTGGAACCATTGCAGTTGTATGACCATATTTGCTTAACCTTGTAGACTGTGCTTACAACATCTATCACAATATTTTTCAGGTTTGTTTCACAATATTGCAGATAACATAATACAAGTGTACCTCTCCCCATAATATATGCATACTTACCCTGTTTGCTAGCACCTTAGTCATTCTCACCCATCTTAGGCAGCAGCTGAGGTGAGTTTATTTTTACTTAGTTTTCATTCCTAGCAAATGTACTACAGTAATATCCCATAATGCATTGCCTGACCCACTCCCCTATTGGAAATCTTGCTCAATGTAGTTAGTACCTAGCCTACATAATCGTACTGACATAGTACATGTGTCTGTAGCCTACAAACTTGCCCTTTCTCACCCTGTCATGCCCTGTCACACCTTGGTCACTGTGCTCCAACCTTGTCCTCCTCACATCCCCAAGTTGGTGCAGGGGCAATTTTGCATTATAATATATAGGAAATTGGGAATGTTATCTATGAGCAGGGTCCATTATATGCAAATAACTGAGGAATGGTGACTTTGAACACATGATGCCACCAGAACCTGGGTAAACAGTGTGCCAGCCTTGTCTCAAGTACACATTACAACTACTCATCAAACATTATTGACAGTCTTCATCAGCGCAAGTGCATCTGAGGAACACAACACTCAATAATTGCCTGAATCCAGTTATAAAGGTCAGTTATTCTCTCCATATCATTACCCAGGTGGTGATGATGAAATCATTTGCAAACTGAGAAAAGGCAAGGGCAATGATCCAGAGATTCAGCTCAAGACAGGATGAGATGAAGACAGATGAGCCTGAGCTGGGACTGACACCAGCCATTTCTACACTTTCATGATGCAATGTAAGCTTTGATATCTTCATGCATGCCTCTGAAGTATTGAGTCCCACAAGCAGGTTACACTTGATTGTTTCTTTGCTTGCTCTGGTACTGACAATATTATAAGTTCCACCACTCCAATAGTTCTGAGTCCTTCTGTTCCAAAACCACTTCTAAAACTTTCCTGTGCTCTTCCAGTCTTGGAAGAGTGAAACATTTGGAACCATTACCATTGTATGATCTCCATGTTCGCTTAACCTTTAGACTTTGCTTACTATATTTATTGCCATACCTTCCTATCTTCTTTCAGGTTCATTTACACAATACTGCAGGTAACATAATATGAGTATACCTCTGCCCATAGTATATATATACTCACCCTACTTACTAGCACCTCAGTCATTCTCACCTATCTTAGGCAGTGGCCGAGTATTGGGCAGCTCCTGCCTTTTCTTAGATTTTGTCAAATACACCTGCTCCTTAGATTTCTCACACCACTTGCATACCTTATATGACACAACTTTGCGTTCTACCATACTGTACATCCAGAAATGACCAGTGTGCCCTCTCCTTTCTCATTGCCTCTGCCTCATCGTTCACTGATGATGATGAGCACACGATCTTGATACCCTGGACTTGCATGCTCTAGCAGCACCCCTCATTCCATTGATGCGCACACCGAAATGGTTGCCACACACTCTTGCATTGATGCAAACAGCATGCTCAACAGCATCACTGTAGTCCCCCATGACACCCATGACACCCTTGTCACCCTCTCTCATTGTTCACACACTCTCATGGCTGCCAATGATGACATCCCCAGCTTACACAATCTCACCATCACACCCCTTCATTTTCAGCAATGCGCATGCCAAAATGGTAGTCATGCTCATTCCCCTTGGCTCCAATGCAGGGCTTGTGCACACTCACACAGCACATCACAGTGCCTTCAGACAGACCCCCAGGGCTCAAAGCCAACAGCAAGCCCTCATGCTTGCCCAGCACACTGACCTTGAGTTGAGTGCCACAATCATGTGCCAAAATGGCTGGCAAACATGTCACAAGCAACTAAAACAGCACATCCAATGATGTTGCCACCTCCCTTGACATCCATGATGTCTCCAAGTCTGGCACATCCAACAATGTTGCTAGCACCCTCCCTCATCGCTCAAGCACCTGTACAGCTGCTGCTGATGACACCATCATCCCAGATGACTACCTCAACATCTAGGACACCTCTGGCGTGTCCAATGACACCCCCATCACCCTCTCTCACCACCTCACCCTTACCCACCCACCTCTCCTGGCCACAGTGCAATGTGCATGTCAGCACCATTGCCCCTCTCACAGTACTGATCACCAAAGAGCATGCAGAAGTGACATTATAACATGCACAACTATGCATGTTATGATGTTGCTTCTGCATGCCATCTTGCTTGCATCGACCTGCAGGTTCACAGGCATAGGTATGGAATGGGTCAGGTATGAGTTGGAGCTCTGGTACACACAGGTTTACCTGCAGATCCCTAGATGCATGGCTAGAAGTTCGTTGAAGGTCAGTTTTTTCGAATACAGAGACCTCCGAGCTGGGAAATACTGATATTTTCAAATTTTATTACACATTGATCAGTTGATCCAGAAATAGATGCAGAGCATCAATCCAAGTTGACTGATACCCTTCCGATTGCATGGCAGTTGCTGGTTGAGGAGATTGAGCAAGACTGAGCATGAGGTGTGAATTGAGAAGTGATTTCCCACAATGTGACAATTTGCCTGAAAAGGACAGTAAGTAATTGCATCAGACATTGTGTGTGAAGGGAAGCCAACTTGAACAGATTGACTACAACTCTTGTGCATATACTCAATTACCCTAATTTGCCATCATAGTGGACATGTACCACAGAATGCAATCTATCGAGTATCAAACTGAGTACTTGATTTGATGGTGCAGTACCATAGAGCAAGTAATCCAACCAAGTGCATTCATGAAGCTCCATGCGGTCTTCAGGCAGCACAGTATGGAACCTTGCCCCCTTGGTTGCAGGGATATCCTCAATGGTAGTGAGGTTGAAGCTGTAAAGGTGTTCTTGGAGGGCATGGGTGAATGGTTCATCTATGCCTGATGGAACTTGTGTCAACTCAGGATGAATGCCATTCTGATCTGGCAACACTGAGTCTGGCTCCTCATTTGGCTCATCTATGTCTCTCTCATCATTATCAACAAGGGCCATGCCATCTACCTGCACATGGGAACAAACCACATATGACCACCAAAAGCCAGTGATGGTGACAAGTATGACAGAGTTCTAACAAGGGTACATCTAAAAGAGGTGGTGTGCTTGCTTCATGACTTGGTTGCATGCCAGCAACATGGGCCTTATGGCATTGGTCAGACTTGTTTGAATGTCATGACAGCAAGCACCAGACTTCTTGAGCTCAGCAAGCAAAGGAAAACCAAGGTATGTGACCCTTCGTGCAAGATGTGAGAGCTAGGTGGTATGATGTGGTCGAAAGAATGAGACTTTGCAGGTGATCGCAATGTCAGGAATTTGGCAGCGATTGCAATGGGATGGAATGGAAATGGTCTTGATTGATTCCAATGTTATATTTCCAACATCGTCTTATAGCTCATCCAGCTGCTCATCTTCCATGGACAAGAGGTGGTGGGGGCCAGGCATGGTATGTAGCTGAGGAGGCCCCTGATAACCCAGATCATACCAAAGATAAGGCTGGGGGCCAACAGACAATGAAGCATGTCCAGCAATGAGATCTGTGAAGATCTGTGTCCAGAGTTCATACCACAGAGCCTCCAAGTTATGGGGATTCCATTGCCAGCTGTAGGCAGCAAGTAAGGAGAGGAGGCACTTGCGTTCAGCAAGCTGATTGAGTTCATGACCCAGAAGACGAAAGGTTGTTTGATTGGACATGGAGAAAATCTGGTTTGATTATGTTTAGTAAACATCTGACCTATTATATTTCCTACCAAACAAAGGACAATGGGAGTCTTGTCACAACTCTATTTGGGGAACAATCAGAGCTCAACATTCAATGTTATTGACTGTCAGCAGAGTCAAATGCACTCAGTGGTCAGTGGGGTCACTGGGCCAGCCACAGTCTAACATGCAACCATGTGATCCAATTGTTCGAGTAATGTCCAATCTCAGACTCATATCATTCATTTACTCTTCACCATTACTACTATGTGAGTCCTGGAGATATGATACCTGTCACTTCTGACACTCTTCCAGGTCTACTGCAGAACGTTCCATTTCTGTGCCCATATCTGCTGTGCCTGCTGCCACTCACCCATATCGTGTCTATGGCTACAAAGTGACGCATGAATGGGTTTGGAAGTCAGAAGGGACTGTAACCTTGATCGACTGGGTATCAGTGAAGACTCACTTGAAAGTGCTGTATTCCAGCACCTCATGTTTTGCTTGCCCAGACTGCAATGACACTTCCTCAGCAACCTGTCTGATACTGAATTTGGATACAGTCATTGCCTCTCAATTGTGAACAACTGGAACAAGAAGAAAATTGTGCTAGTAGCCAGTCAGCTAGAACAATGGAAGGCAGTCCTTGGTATAGAAGAGGAACCTTGGTGGTATATACCTACTTGGGACATGATACCTGGCTGGTGCATCATGAGTGCTGTTTTGCTTTCATGGGCTTCCCTGACAGTCTTTGATTCTACGTTTGCCAGGTAATACTTTTACTACATTGTATTGATTCGTACTACTTGGAGCAGAATGTCACACCTTTGTCATAGAACTGCCCCATGCTAGCCTATTCTGCCAGTCTTGGGTCATATGTCTGATAACAAGGTTAAGTGCCTGGCACTTGGCTGATGTGTGGTTACATTGAGTGTGCACAATATAGGATTGGATGTGCACGATGCCCAGATGTGTGTACAAACTTTTTGGGATGCAGACATGTGGTGTGGGATCCTTTATTCTGTCTCATGTGCATGCTACTGGGTAGTTATTACATCCAGGCAAGCCCAGCCTGAGGACATGAAGGATCATGCAGATGAATTGAGGGTCAAGTCAGTCAAGTCGAGGGTTCAGAGCTGGTCAAGGTCAAGGGTGTTGGGGGATGTTTTACAGAGGCAACAGGCAAATATGGTGATGAGGAACATTGACAGGGAAGCCTAGCAAGCCACCTCATGTGGCAGATAGCCCTGAAATGGCAACATGCAAATTCAAGTGGGCATCATACAGGTTGACCCAGCCTGAGGTGGCGAGATTGTTAACAGACAGAACACAGAGATCAACAGCGAGATTGGAAGAGTGCACAGAGGTGCACAGGCAGGTGGGGAGGAACATTGAGACCCATCACAATGAGCCCATCAAGGCCCATAGGGATCTGCATGGGTACAGGTATGGGGTTGATGTGAGTTGACCCATGTACCTGTACCAAAATATGGTAAGTGGCAGCTTGAACCACATACCAGCGCTCACCCCACGTCCCTGCCATGATTCACCACTCATGTGCCCATGTTGATGCACGCACCTCAATGTTGTTGTTGGAGCACACATGCCAATGTTCATGCTGTCTCACTTGCCCTCTGCCATTGCTGTGCTCATTCTTGCACCCATGTCGATGTTCAGCTGCCCACACAGATGCTCACACCCCAGCCTTGTTGGTCTCATGACCACATCACGACATACATGCCTTTCAAGTCACATCCCTCCCTAACTCCTGCCATTGGCCATCATGTTGATGCATGCATGCTGCTCATGGCTGCACAGCAGATACTGATTAGCATTTATTGGCCTTGTGAAAACATGCTGGGTGTACAAGGCACTGCACTGTCATACAGATAGCTACCTATGAGTCTACAATGCAACGCATTCCCCACCCCACTCTCTCAAATGGATTCAAAGCCCTCAGGCTCATCTTTCCAAGAAAATCAACTGATCTGTATTCGTTGGACATATTGCAATGAACAGCTCTGCTTTGCCACTGAAAGGAGATGACAAACATGTCAGTTAGGTTGCCATGGTGGTATGGCCATTTCTCTGCCTGGGTCATTTGGCTTGTCTTGAGTCTTGCTAGGCGGGTACTCCTTATGTCAATCCAAGGGCTTGCATTTTCATTCTGGGGCATTCAGCAGCTTATTCAGCCAATTCCTGGGATCTTCACCATTGCTGGATACTCCTGACATTGATGCCACAAGCTTCGGCATTGGAGCTCAGACATCTACTCCACTCCTCCTCAAGCTTGATCCTCAGGGGTTCGTTCTGTTGTAACATAGGTATGTCGGGTGGTACAGATAGTTCATTCATTAGGGTCTCTAGGTGCACTGTAATCATCCTGTGAGGTGTGTTGATCAGCTCCTTCAGCACTGGTGGCAGATCTGGAGGGCTTTGAGGTTGGATTTGAGGAAGTGGCTGGTGAGGATTGACTTGGGGCCACCTTGGGTGCAAGGATGGTGAAGAGTTGGGCTTGGACCTTGGCAAGGGTCATTATGGACATTGTGAGGGCTGCTTCTATTATACCTGACCATCTACATGATGGTGGTGGTGGTGGTGGTGGTGGTGATGGTGGTGGGCATGCATTAGAAGAGAGATAAGTTGGAACATTACTTTGTGAGGTAGTTGATAACTGACTTGGGTGGTTTGATGGACTTGTTGTATACAACAATGCTGGACTTGTAGCTGATGGTGCATATCTGAGTCAGTTCCTTTCCATCTTCCATCAAACACTGTCATGGGTTGCATAGGGGCCATAGAAGAGAAACAACAGTGCACCATCTTGCAGTCAATGGCATACATTTGCAAGCACTGAGCAATATGGATTCAGTGACAGGTTGGGCCATCTCCACCCAATATTTTGGCTTTTCGAATATGTATGCTATGTACAATGGTATAGGATAGTTGTTCTCTGTCATTTGTTGCACTGAAAGCAAGTATAGCAATGGGTCCTTATCAAAAGCATGTTCTGCTACAAAGAAGCAGTGTCAGGGGCCATCAAAGTGGGGTAATGAAACACATATAGGCTATTCAGGCTTTGATGCTTCTCTTTTTCCCCTTGCTGCTGACAGGTCCTTGGAAGGTATGGGCAGGCATGACCAAAGGGTAGAGAAGATGAATGGAAGAGTCATCTTTGAATTGTCTGGGAGTGGTATCACAATCAGGATGTTATGGTTGGTGGTGGCAGAGGTGGGAGGTAGCGGAAGGACAATAGCATGATGAGGTGACAATGGTGATTTACTCATATGCAATCAAAACATCTCTTTCCTTGAGTGCATTGTTAACATGGGTGGGTATAAAAGAGCCCATCAAATCGTCTTCCTTGTTGCTATAATGAATCTGATGGTCACATTGATGGGTGGCATTTTGCTGTTGAAAACATTGCCATGGGTAGGGCTATCAAGGAACTGGTCCTGCTCATGGAACACCCACCTGGAAGACAGGTATTAGATGTATGCCTGAAGGACCACATTTGCAAGATGTGTTTCCACTGTCAATGAGACCATGAGACAGAGGTATCTGGTGTAGTAGACATTGCAGGGGTGGTTTTGGTGTCAGCCAAGAGAGAAGCATTTATGTGGTTGGTAGAAGTGGGTGTCAGTGCATCCATTGATCATGGAGGGCATGGAAAAAACTCACCCTTGGTATTGAATCCAATCCCTTGGATATGCCCCACACAAACTCACAATTGGCCTGTCAGGAGGCATGCTCAACTTCTTCATGTGTCACAGTAGCATTGCCAAACACTATGTTGGACATGACCATGCCCATGAACAAGACAAGGTCTTTAGGGAGAAGAGGATGAGTGTGGACCAAGGCAACCGCATGGGCATGCAATGGACTTGTGGTATGATGCCAGTAATGTTGCACCACAAACTTGGGTTGAATTTGCAAATGTCTATGCAAACATTTAGTGTTATGATCCCTGCCCCCAAAAACAGCTGAGGGATACATACCTTGGCTGTCAAACATGACTTTACCACACTCAGCAGGGGCAAGTGCACCAACAACTTGCCTCCCCAGCTCTTTCTGCTAATAAGCCATTCCCATTCAGCATCAGGTGTCCATACAAGCACAGACCAAGGACAAGCTGTATGCAATCACCACATTCTCTCCCACACCAATCTCGATGTTAAAGTCATTGAGAATCTGAATGCCTTTCTAGCTCAGGTGATTGAACCTGATGTTCTCGAACTGGATCGGTGGCCCACCCTGTGTCGAGTCAGCTCAACCTCAATCCCTTGGTTGGGTGCAATCACAGGCTTGGGGTCGAGCAGCTCAAAGATCTGAGTGCTGACACTGATGCCACACATGATCAACAACTAGGTTTGGAGTGTAGTCATCAGTTGCACCATGGCTTGGGTGCACAGGAGGAAGAATATGCATGAAAAATCTGCTGGTGGGCCATGTCAGCCAAGGAGAGGGATGATAGAGACAAAAGAGGGTCTCATATGAGCATCTGCAGTCCGTTTCCGACATAGGTCATGTAGAACAACAAGCTAGTCAAGTCTCTGATGGTGATTACCCCCTGCAAGACAAACACACCACCTAGCCAACTGTCAGTGTCAGCCAGGTCTACACCTCTGAGCATAAAATGCACCATATCCCAACAGACTGAGGATGGTCATGTTTTGACTCCAGCTCATGCTGCTGAATACCAGGTGAGGGGCCAGAGTGAAAGAGATGATCCGGTCGAGAAATGGTAGGGTATGTGTACAGCAATGTGTCCTGACAATAAGTTATGCCATTCCAGCATCCGAAGTATCAGGTTCCAGAAGTCTCATTCTGGAACCAGTTCCAAAGTTTTTTCCTGCACTCTTCTGAACTCAGATGAGCAGAATATTCAGCACCATTGTGTTTGTATGATTATATTCACTTAACCTTTTAGACTGTGCTTACTACATCTATTACCATACATTTCAGGTTCATTTCATAATATTGCAGGTAACATAATATGAGTGTGCCTCTGCCCATAGTATATATATACTCATCCTGTTTACTAGTATCTTATGTTACGACTTGACCTGGTCCCTTTATTTTTCTTTCTTAGTTTAACCTCGATGGACAGCCGTCCATCTTGTCTGGCACTACCCAGACCCTACCCTTGCGGCACGTAGGCCTTTATCCCACAGACTGTATCATACCTTTCATTTCTGACTAATGACCCCGCTGTCATTGTTGCTTTGGGTTGCTCCGACTGCTTCTTTGTTTCATGTAGATCTTTGATTGACTGCAGCTTCTGATCGACATCAATTGACAGATCTGCAGCGGATATGACTCACCTTGACTCCTCCCGAGTCCTTATGCTTCCTGAGTCATACAGTGACCTCAAAAACCATTGCAATGTTTGGCAGTTTTGGATTAGTGGTGATATAGCACTTCATAATGTGGGAATTTCGCTTAGTGTTGGTGGGGTCAAGTGATGTAGTCATTCCTGGCTTTCCAACGGTTCCTGAATCATGTGATTCGACTTAGTGGCTGTGGAGATATGCCTACTTTAGTACAGCAATATCATTGCAACAGTTTTTGAGCTTTTGGCAAGAAAGATGAAATCACAATTAAATCAAGGTATATTTGGTATTATGTGGTCATACAA
>JBBPSV010000033.1:0-46732 GCA_038093795.1 Retiboletus fuscus
ATTCAAACATGTAATCACACATCCACATGTCATTTTAACTCTAAGATTTGATATTTACCCATTATGATCTATAGTTTCGCACATAAATGGTCATATCTCTGTCAATAACCGACGGATCTTTGCGATCCGTAGCTCAGATCGAAGCTATGGACGAATACTACATTTAATTATATGATGCTGTTGTGTAGAAGTCATGCGATCAGTTGTTATAATCAATTGATTAGAACTCAAAAATGATATCTTGGACGAAAATGGTCATATCTCGGCTGCGTGTGAACCGATTTACGATAGTATTTGATCAAATGGAAGCCACGAGTCTCTACAAACTCCGATACAGCCACCGCTAAGCACAAACGTCACACGCTAAGGAGCACGAGATTGGTTTTGCACAAAACCAGTTAAAACCGGTCATGCAACCGGGTGCAACCGATGCAGACCAGTTGCCACCGGTCTCGGTTGCAGTTGCCACTATTTTGGGATGGCTTGCAACCGGTTTCGGTCCAGTTGCCCCTAAACAACATAAAAAAACTGGACCAGACCGGACTTTAAAACACTACCCACATCACTTCCATTGTATGGGCTCCCTCCACCAACACCCACACCACCATCCAGGATTATTCCCTCTCCCATATCCAGATGGAGATGGAGACCAACCTTGTCCTAGCATTCTACCAACTCAGCATGCTTGAGTTCATGGAGGACCTAGACCATTACCTCTGGGACCTTGCCCACTATACCCATCTTGGATCAGCTTTAGTATCTACCCCCTTGGCCTCCTCCTCCCCTTTGAATTCTGAGGAACTCAACATCGTGAAATGGATTGAAGCTCACTGGACCAGCAACTTTGGCAACACCCCCCTTTTGCCTTTCCACCCTAGCTTTCACAAGGCCTGTTTCGCGTGCCACCGCCTCAGTCATCAGCGTGTCTAATGTGGGGCATATCAATGCCCGATTTGCCTCTGTTTCCATCCCAGCCACTCTCAGTGGCAGTGCCCTCTGTGCCATGCTCCTCTGCCACCCTCGCCCTCTACCTCTCCCACCTCCTCTCACTCATCACATCCCTCCTCACCCCACCGCTCCTACCATGGACCCCGCCACTCCCACGGTACTAGGCACATGGTCCCCAGCCACCCTTGCTGCCGCTCCCACTCTCCTGACCTGGACCAGGGAGTGGACAATGACATCTGGGATGACACAGCCTTCGCCAACATGACCAGCTCTCCAGCTATGGGGGCATGTGACCTGTGATGAGTCTGCAATGGTGTCTTGACCCTTGTGGGGGGGTAATGTTACATTTTCTTTCCCTTTCATCCCCCTTTTGCTATACTTCGCCTTATGCCTATCTCTTTCGCCTTGTACTTACTTATCTTGCCGTTCGAGCCCTGCTTGACGATACCTTTTTACCTTGTATTACACATATGTTCTCTGACATTCCATCGACTTCAATGCCACGTACACACTGACTCACCCCTTGTTCCTCAGCGTTCCACCTAGTCCTATTATGTTTTCTGATGTTTCATCAACTTCAATGCCACGTACACGCTGACTCATCCCTTGTTCCTCAGTGTTCCACCTAGTTCTATTACTTTACCATGGCTTGTCTATTTAAACCGTAGCACTCAACCTGTAACATCAAGCTTGATCTTCTCAATACTACGAGTTACTGCAGACCTTGTCTGATCCCAGTCTCAGTCCTTGTCCATCCATTGCTTCTACAGCAGGGTAGCCCTCTAGTAGCCCCACAGCTAGAGGTCCTAGACATCATCCAAGCTTCCAACACTCCCAAGTCTGCTTGACTCCTTGAGATAATGCCTAGCCCATGGCAAAGCATAACAGGTTGTCCTTACTTAAGTGCATAACGTGACAGGAGACCTGGTGGACCAGCCCCTCAGTCAAGATGAAGAGGTTGGCGATATATCAGATGGTTCCTTTGTTGTTAGTTGTTCCATCAGCGTTCCTAGCATAGACTGGTTGGTCAAGTTTGGTTAGTGGGATCTTATATTTCTTGGTGAACCCCCAGTCAATGCAGCAGATATCTGCTCCACTGTCGATCAGGGCTCTTGTGTCAATGGTTTGCAGGGTGTGTGAGGGGATGATAACTTGTACTGGGATTTGCATGGATTTCGTAGTAGAAGTTACAAGTACCGAAGCACTAGGGGACATAGACGTTATGGCAGGTCC
Source organism: Retiboletus fuscus (assembly GCA_038093795.1). Classification (NCBI taxonomy): domain Eukaryota; kingdom Fungi; phylum Basidiomycota; class Agaricomycetes; order Boletales; family Boletaceae; genus Retiboletus; species Retiboletus fuscus. Next base: position 2,182 of record JBBPSV010000033.1, read on the forward strand.
CCGCTTTAAAAACCCTGAGAGAAGGAAACTCTTCTAACCACTACCCCTTCTTCGTCTTTATCATCATCATCAGGGATTTCTTCCAACTTTGGGAGGTCCGAGGTGGCCACTGCTTTGACAGAGGGTTTCCAGCTTTTGGTGAATTCAGGGCAACTAGAAGAGAGGTGTCCTCCCTTTCAGCACCGGAAGCAGAGGTTGTTCTCAATGCAGCATTTTCGTTCGGCAGGGGTTAACTTTGGAATGGGGGTAGTACATACGGTGTCCACATCCATAGCATTGGGATCGGGGGCGGAGGATTTTATGGTAGAGTGGAAACTGTGGAAGGCCTTCCCACTCCCTCATTTTGCTAGGTCTTTAGCTCACTCTTTCATGGCGGTGAAGTGGGCTGCTTTGGCATACCAGTCCTCAATTTTATCTGGAGGGGTCTCCATGCTCTGGATTTTCCACATAAGGGGTTCCAGAATTCCAATGGCGAAGTAGCTAATAAGGACGTTGGCATCGGTGACCTTGGAGATGGCTACGTGGTTTTGGAAGCGGGCAGTATATTTGGTGAGGGAGGGGGAGTAGTCTCCATGCTTGTTCTTAATCATCTTCATGGTTGCAAGCCAGTGAAGGCTGGAGGCGATGGAGTCTTTTTGGATGAAGAACTTGGAGAAGGAGTCGCAGAAGTCGGTGAAGGTCCCAAGGTTCAGCATAGCTTGGGTGAGAATCTTTTGCCTAAAAGTAGTGGCCCATACCTTCGTTGATCCTTTCTTCATAAACGAAAGGGCGTAAGCGACTTTCTTGGCATCCATGTCATAGACTTCAGAGTTTATGGCAAGGTAGAACATGATGGTGCTGAGCCAATCTTCGGCTTTGGCAAACGATCCATCAAAGTCCTCCAGAGTTCCTAGATGAAGCTCGGTAGGTTTCAAGGTGGTGGGAGGCATATTGTTACACTTGGCCCAGGTAGGGTCGAGCGTATGGAAATACCTGAGGTAATTCCACGTGCACAGCTGAGGGCAACGAAGGGAAGGAGTGAACCTGAAGTGGGAGATACTCACTTCTAGGAGAGTGTAAGGTTGTAAGTGTGAGCTGAAGTCCTGATAGCTGACTGGGTATTCCGAGTAGGAATGAGACTTCATATTGTGAGAGTGGAGACACGTCCTACTTATAGGATATCATGTCTGTATGTACGTATGTACGTCTCTATCGTAATAGGTAAGTCCATGGAACATTAGAGAATGTCATGGATCGTATGAGTAACGTATTAGTAACGTATATGAAATAGTCTTGGTAATGCCAAGACATTTCTCAGTCAGCTGTCGTCCTATTGGACAATAAGATATCTGTTATCTATGATGTCATATATGATGAGTAATGGATATAGCGCTGTAGAAAAACAACGGAAAGTTCAGGTTAACTTTCCTATATGTGAAGGGTACATTCGTTCGTCCCTATAAGGAGGTCCAAAGGCAGAGGTGGTATGCCGGATGGAAGGTGGTCCGAGGAAGAAGGAGAGGGTCCGAAGGTAATCTGGACCGAGAATCGGTAGTCCAGAAGTACGTGCGATAGTCCAGACTTGTTAGTCCGAGACAAAAGGTGGTCGGTGACGGTGAAGACAATGGGGACGTGCGGATGGATGGACATGTGGTGCAGAAGATACATGTGAGGAAAACCGGAAGATGTATTTCAAATGGGATGTACAAGACTTTATAGTCTGGGCATATCCCGGACTGTGAAGGGTTGATGAAATGACAAGTACGAACTCTAAAAAGCGGGGGGAATATGAAATGATACGTTGTGATGACAGTGACATATGTCCGAGACCGAAAAGGATATATCAAAATGACTACAAAGTGATAAGGTGAAACCGACATGGACTGGACTAAGACAACGTGGACCGGATTGACTCGGATAGACTCGGATTGACTCGGACGGACTCAGATTGACTCAGACAGACTTGGATAGTTGTCAGATATGCTCCTATATGAGAACAGAGATCCCCAGATCTCTACATCCGCGGGGTACTTTAAATGCTGACTGTCCCCAGTCAGCGACTCGATGGGGTGATGCATGAGTCCGTGTGATATGTGATGTGGCTCATGGGGACAGTGCAATGTGAGGATGCGGCGGTGTACAACTCTGGTGATGATGCGGACGGACAGACGTGGATTGGATGGATGGATGACGATGCAACGATGAGTGCATGGGTCGATGGGGTATGACATGCAACCAGATTGACGACAGGGTGATGGTGATGGAAGTGAGACGGATGATGCATGGGTCTGTGCGATATGACGTGCGTGATGTGGTATGAGTGACAGCAATGGTGGTGGATTGGACAACGGATAGTCTGTGGATGGTTTGCCTGCTCTTCTTGTGCGTGATGGTGCGTCGTATGTGTCAGTCTGGTGACTGTCCGGGTGCGTCTGTGCGTCAGTAGTGGTAGCGTCAGTCTGTGGTCTGGATCCGGGTTGGTAGTCCGGGTGTGTGCAGTCTGCGTGAAAACAAAGTGTAGATAATGAAAATGGAACGAAACGATGTAAATATGAAAGAAACGACAGAAACAGATAGAAACGTAGTCTGATGTGAGGTTCCGACTCGACTTGTCTTCTTCACTCGACTTTCAACATCTACTCCTGCGTGATGCCCAACGGACGGGTCTTCGAACAAAAACGGAACAACACGTGCGCGGCATCTTGGAGCGCGGTTGAAACGAATATCTATGTACGGATAGGTAAGAGATGCGTTGGAATGATGGTGGTATCGGTGAGATCGTTGTGATGATGTCGTGCAAGGTATGTAGCAAATGGGAGCAGCGGTCTATGCATATGTATATGCGTTTTTAGTCTTTTTTTGACGGATGGATAGGGAAACGACGACACCGGGTAAAGACCGGGATGAAACGGATTGCACCAGACGAAGACCGGGATGGAACTGATACGTGCGGATATGGATGGTATAATTGACACGTGCGTGCGTGACTCGATAAACGTTGGATTGAACTATAAAAATGAAAAAAAAAAATCGAACCGAGGTGAGAGGAGCGAGCCTCCCCCCCCGGTGATGTTAGATTGATGGTCCCCCGACCATCATGCAGTTATGGTTTAAATGGGGGAAAACGGGTAGGGGTGTTTCGACGAAAGGAAGTGGTCCATAGGGGGTTCCAAACAGAAAACGGTGGGTTGAAACTGTAATGCGGCCAGTTGGACGAATGATGAACAGACGGATAGTCCGGCGGACGGTAAGAGACAAGCGGATATGAAGAAAACGACCGGTCCGGGTGCATAGAAGAATGTGATGGTGAAGGCAATGATGAAAGTGAAAAGAGAGATACAACATGGCGGGAAATGGATGGTAATTGATCAGCGTTGTGTAAAGCGGAGGGAACGGGTATGGTACGATCGAACGGAACTGTGCTATCCGGTCCGTGATGACCAGAGCCATGACTCATGGCCATGGTGGTGGTTGCCTTGTTGGCATCGGTGTCGGTCCAGGTGCGTCGGTTGAACATGTCAGTGGCGATTTCAGCGTCTGTCTTGCGTCGGGTGGTATCGTTGCCGGTCTGGTGCATGTGGGTGTGTGTCCGGTCTACCTGGTAGTCGTTCCAGGCCTTGATGAGGTATGCATTGAACAGCGGGTTAGCGTATGCTGCATCCGGAATTGTCAGTTTCGTCTGTGGACAACAGTTAGCAGCTACGGACGGTGATGCAACGGACACAGATTGGTAAGCGGTCCGGACACGATGAGGTGGCGACAAGCACGATGACACTGTGGACGTCAGTTGGTCTATACTTGATCGGATACATGTGCAGCCAGCGAGGTGTGGAATACGAGTGCCATTTGGGAGATACAAACGCTGGTCCGGTCCACATATGACCTTTCCGGAGTGAATGTACCCAGATATGTATGGGCAGCGACGGACGAAGTGATGCGGCTCATCACAGAATGCGCACTTGGCGACGTAGGCGGACGACACGAAGTCCTTGGGGGTGGTCAGCGTCAATGAAAAGATAGAGACCGGTTTCGGTCTGTAATAACCGGTTCAACGAGGGCAAACGGACTGCTTGGGATGACAACAGTTGGAAGACGGTTTGCAATGCGAAGGCTTTGGTGGTGGTGACGGTGTGGCAGGTGATGGGATAGTCCAGGGTAGTGGTTGCATAGACGGACAGGTTGGCGATGGGATCCGGGATAGTGGTTGCATAGATGGATGGGTTGGTGATGGGATCCGGGATAGTGGTTGCGTAGACGGACAGGTTGGCGATGGGATCTGGGACAGTCCCAGATTGACTGTTGGCAATGGAATAGACAGTGGTGGTGGAAGCGATGGTGGTGATGGTGGCAATGGTGGCAGTGATGACGTCGTGGGTGGTAAGGATAGCGGTGGTGATGACAGTGTCCGCGGGGTACTTTCGATGCAGACCAGACTCAGCGTGCGACGGGATCCTCTCCCCTTCTCATATCCGGGGTAGAGCTTCAGGACGGCAATGACGAACGACTCCCAATCGGGTGGGACGGCTTCAGCTTCGGGAAGTGTTTCCCAGAGCTCTGCCTCGTCAAGCTTGGCGTACCGGATTGCGGCTTGGGTTAGTGCGGACTTTGGTAGTCCGACCGAGTCGACTAGGTCTTCGATGTCGTCTAAAAAGTTCAGGAGGTTAGTCGATGTCCCATCAAATAGGGGTGCGTTGGGCAATCCACGGATCGGTAGTCTGAGGAACGGGTTAGTCATCGTGATGGATCAGGTATGTCGGCCAGTTCGTGCTAAAAATAGATTTGGTACGTAAATGGTGGCGGAGGCATAGAAAAAGGGATGCAGATATGGGTCGGACTTAGAAGGCGGTGCAGTAAACGATGCAACGGTGGCGTGTACATAATAAGGGATGGTCATCGCCGGAAAAGGAAGAAACGATGATGGACGAGTGACGGGATGGGTCCGGAGCATCGGGTAACGTATGGGGTGATCGCAAACGCTAAAGGAAAACTGCCGGATGCAGTCCGGAGTGTGACGAAGCGATGTCTAAATGGAATGAAATGTGATGGTAAAAAAAATCTGCAACGGTCGGTAAGTGTTCCCTTGGCGCGTATGCCTCAGGATCATCGAGAGAAAAAGGACCATGAAAATTTCCGGGGCACCTCTAGAACCTCCCTCGCGGTGGGCTCCAGTTGTAGAAAAACAACGGAAAGTTCAGGTTAACTTTCCTATATGTGAAGGGTACGTTCGTTCGTCCCTATAAGGAGGTCCAAAGGCAGAGGTGGTATGCCGGATGGAAGGTGGTCCGAGGAAGAAGGAGAGGGTCTGAAGGTAATCTGGACCGAGAATCGGTAGTCCAGAGGTACGTGCGATAGTCCAGACTTGTTAGTCCGAGACAAAAGGTGGTCGGTGACGGCGAAGACAATGGGGATGTGCGGATGGATGGACGTGCGGTGCAGAAGATACGTGCGAGGAAAACCAGAAGATGTATTTCAAATGGGATGTACAAGACTTTATAGTCTGGGCATATCCTGGACTGTGAAGGGTTGATGAAATGACAAGTACGAACTCTAAAAAGCGGGGGGAATATGAAATGATACGTTGTGATGACGGTGACATATGTCCGAGACCGAAAAGGATATATCAAAATGACTACAAAGTGATAAGGTGAAACCGACATGGACCGGACTAAGACAACGTGGACCGGATTGACTTGGATGGACTCAGATTGACTCGGACGGACTTGGATTGACTCGGACAGACTCGGATAGTTGTCGGATATGCTCCTATATGAGAACAGAGATCCCCAGATCTCTACAGCGCAATGGCCTCTGTCTAGGCCCGCCTAGAATCATGGTAGTTGATAAGAAAGATAAGATATGAATACCATGATTCCCGATAGAGCGTAGACTCAAGGTGTGGTTCTGGGACTAAGGAGTACCAGCGTTCTTGATGCTACGGTACGGTCTAGGATCTTCGGGCGAGGTATCTGCTCATGAAGAGCATGCTCAGCGTCGAAGGATACGATGAGTCCGAGAGGACGAGACTTATCCCAGTCTTGGGAGATCGAGCGTAGGAGTTATCTCAAAGGTAGGATTGAGTAGCTCTAGCTTGGGGAATACAAACGTAGAGACTAAGGTTTATATATGCGGACTATGGAAGGTTGTGGAACTCCGTGGAAGGAGCGGGAGAATAAGGAACTAAGGGAGATATGACTCAGGGAATCATAGAGACTCGGGAGGAGTCGAAAGGAGTCATATCCGCTGCGGATCTGTCGATCAGTGTCGATCAGAAGCAGCTGTCAATCAAAGATAATCATAAAACAGAGAAGTGGTCGGAACGACCTGATGCGACAATGACAGCGGGGTCATTAGTCGGAAATGAAACATATGATACGGTCCGTGGGATAACTACTGACGTGCCGTGCGAGACGAGTCTGGGTTGTGCCAGACGAAGTGGATGGTGATCTGCTGAGACTAAGCTAAGTAAGAAAATAGAGAAAATAAACGGGGCCAGGTCAGATTGTAACACATATTCGGTGGAAGGGGGGTTACCGGTGGTGGGTACAAGAGGGGAAGACCTCCAAAAGGAGGGTTACGAGTTTGAGGGGTTGGGGATGGCAGGGTGGGTTCTCTGGGAATAGTTAATCCAGAAGAGAACTGGTGTCGAAGGGTAAGTTCTTCTTCGGGTCCAAAGATAGTGTCAAGGTTCAAGTCCGGGTTGGATTCCAGAGACGATGATGTGTCTTGGGGTCCTTCCAATCCAGATAGGTCAGTGGGGGGTGGTCCTCAAGGTTTAGACCAACGAGGGTCGATGGTGGGTCGCTGTGAAGCTATGGTTGTTCAAAAGATTCGAGGTGTCTGCTCACAGAGAGCACACTCGAGAATTGAGTGGGAAATGGAGCTACAACAGAGGTAGTCCACATGAGAGAAGCTTGATCTTTTGTTACACTTTGCCATGGGCTAGGCGCTATCTCAGGGAGTCAAGCGGACTTGGGTGTGTCAGAAGCTTGGACAATGTCGAGGACCTCTAGCCATGGGGCTACTAGAGGGCTACCCTGCTGTGGGAGTGAAAGGTGGACAAGGGGTGAGACTGGGATCAGGCAAAGTCCGCAGTAACTCATAATATTGAGAAGATCAAGCTTGGTATTACAGGTTGAGTGCTATGGTGTAAATAGACAAGCCATGGTAAAGTAATAGAACTAGGTGGAACGCTGAGGACAAAGGGTGAGTCAGTGTGTACGTGGCATTGAAGTCGATGGAACATCAGAGAACATATGAGTAATACAATGGTAAAAAGGTCCTCATCAGGTGGGGCTCAAATGGTGAGACGAGTAAGCACAAGGTGAAAGAGACAAGCATAAGGCAAAGCATAGCAAAAGGGGAATGAAAAGAAAAGAAAACATAACACTGGACTCCACACCTATGCACCACCTAGAACTCGCTAAGCACTCCCTTGCTTAGTCCCCACATTGAGTCCACCCTGGCTCTCCCTTGATCATAGACCATTCCACCTGACCAGAACTGCTAAGTCTCATAGCACTGGTCTCTTCATGAGTATCACCGATTGAGCATCCCTCCAAGACCCTGTCTCTAGTCCTTAGCCCAGGACTCCAACAGTCCACCCATAAACTCTCCAAGACACATGATGCAGTCCACTTGTGGACTGACAGTACACCGCATCACCCCTGTCTCCGTCCTCTGATGTCATCACAGAACCTCCCCTGCTGAGTCCAACCTCGGACCCTCCCCTCGGCCTGGCCTTACACTCATGCCATGCACCACCCCTTTCAGGCCCCACCCCAAACGTGCACACAGCCCCTGGACTCCCCTGTCCTTGGTCCCAGTCCACTGGTTCCCTTGCGGAACCTGTCCCAGTCCCTCAGCTCTCCAGCTGAGCCCTGGCCTCTTGACCGAACCCTATGCCAAACCCTCGGTAGGATTACTCATGTATCCCTGGATATCTCCTATCTGAGTCCCATCATTGACAATGGCATGCGTGCCTTTCTTTAGCATTGACCTTTCTTAGAACCTCGCCTCGTGCATCCCTTCTATTACCACCGAAGGCAATGCTTCTCTTGCTCAGCCGAGATCATTGATCGACAGGATACTTCCTGATCGACAGATCTGCAGCATGTATGACTCACTTCATTTGTCCTTCGCTGAGTCATACTTCACCATTTCCTTTAGAGATGTGCATCCCTCATCCATTCAGCACATCTCCTTTACTTAGCCTTGCCACTGCTGGTTTCCTTATCTAGACACCCAGTCTGTACACACTTGTGAGCCCTATATAATAGGCACCCCATAGTCCTCCATACCTTAGCTTAGTCTACCTGATTCTACCTTGTATCTGTTACAGACCTTAGGATATCATAGTATTTTTCTCCCTATTCATCCTAGCCTTCTACAATAACTCTTGCATATAGCCCCTATCTATTACCAGGAGGACTACATACTCCAGCCTAGACTACCATGCTGGTAACTCATAGCCTACACATGTAAGCCTAGACCTCCTCATGTCACTCTAGACTACCTCACTGTACACTACCCTACATGAGTTCACCCTACTCATGTTTACCTACCAACTCCCTACACCCCCTCATGTACATAGCCTTACCATCCACCATCCTCACCTAGTCCTCATTGTAGCATAGCATATCATAGATCTAGTATACACAAGTGTAAACCCTAGGATAGTATATAAAGCCTCCCAGAGACCTGACTGGCCCCCCAGTCTTGTCCTCTTGGAGTTTTCCCCTACACTCCAGTGCTACAAGTCACCCCTTACTTGACCTCTTGAAGGCTTAGCACCCTAGTAAGGTGTTCAGTCATTTCACTAGGACAAGACTTTACTAACTAGGCCCCTGGATTAGCTACCCAGTTGCCACCTTGATACCTCGTGTTCTCACCAGTAGGACCCCTTTCAATAGTCACACTCTCGATCTAATCACACTTGCTAGTGACCACCTACATTAAGAAAGAGGAGTACCAATTTGCAGTCCCCCCTCTTTTTGAGGTAGCCAAGGAGACCCAGCAAGAGAAATCACAAAGAACCTCAAGTCCAGACCCATTCTTCCCAGAGCCAACCAGTGGGCTCTCTAGTTATCATACTTGTAGTCCTGCACCTCGCTACTCGCCCTATAGGTGAAGTGAGTCAGTCTATCGACCAGCATCGATTATTAGATCACCACCACCACTTGAGGTTCCAGAATACTGGAACAGAGTCCAAGAAAACCTAGAAGCTCACCAGAACCAACAGAACTCTGAAGCAGTTCACCGTGGACCACCAAGCCACTGGACCTATAACCCCCCCACCAACTCTGCCAATCCCAAATTAGAATCAGCCAGTGAGACACTTATTGAACCTCTCGCTTATCATTTCCATCGAGCATTTATCCCATCAGAGGTTTCTCAGATCATACAAGAGGGAATACAACTTGGTATACAGCAGCAACAAGAGAGAGAATGGGCAGAGCGAGAGTCTGAGAGACACAACCAGATCTGGCAGAGAGTACTACAGGCACGAGAACGTGTTGAGGCATGTCTTCGAGAAGAAGAGAGAGATCCACCTAGACCTTCTAATCTTAGCCATCGCATCAACCTTGTGCCATGCTGCTGGTTTCACAGTCCTACACCCCCTCCTATTCTATGTCATTGTATTTCTCCTTTGTGACCTACAGGCATACTTTGGCTACCTACGTGTTACCATACGGATTACAGTGCTCATTAGCAACTTACACACATTTCCTACCATCTGAAGAGTTCCTAGATTTGCACCTAGACCAACCCCTGTACAAACACCCAATAGAGATCAACCAGCTCCTCCTCCCTATATCAGAAATCGTGAACAAGACCCCCTTTCTGACAAACAGACCAGAGTCCCTCTTGTACATGTGAACGGAAGAACCCTCCCATTACAAAGACAAGTCTCTATCTCATCAGGATCAGAGCCTGAGAATCTCGAAGAAGTAAATTAGATTTATGATAGGACGACTCTTGATTTTTATCCTATCTATCTACATTGTCACCCTAGCTTTCCTAACCTTCCTTATCAAACATATCATCCCAAGAGGACGACCCCTATCTTTTACCATCCAACATCAAGGAGGTACCATTGATATAGTCCTTGCTGATCCTGTAGAAGGACTCAAACATAAATCTAATCACAAAGAGAACAATGCTTGGGCAGGAATCCAAGACAAAACAGGCTGGGACAAACCAGAACATCAAGAAGATCTTGATATAGCAACCTGGGCAGAGCCTAGAGATCGCACCACTAGTGCTTGGATTGATTGGATCTTTCAGTATATCCCTTATACCCAACTCCAAGCCATTGCTGGCTGCTTCTTTGCAGAACGGTTTCAGACTAACTACACCAACGAGAACGGTTACCCCTATCCCAGACTCAACCTCCAATCACAGCCTTCCTCATTGACTGGCTCACCACCAGGACTAGTAACAGAGCCAGAAGAACACCCAGAACAACCAGGAGATGCCTGGGAGATCAGTTCTAACAATGAAATTCCTGGCCTGAACTAGGAAATTTCACTACCAAAGTTTGGTAGACTGTTCGTAGACTGTTTGGAACGCTGTTCGTACACTTCCTAATTTGGAAAACCCCTATCCACCGCTTTTCGAAACAATTGTTTGCACTGCTTAGGTAATTGTTAGCGACATTGTTTGCACATTTCCTATTTTGGAAATGGCCCCTATCTGCCCTTAACTTTCGAAACACCCCAAGCACCCTAGTCAACATGTCCTTCAATCCACGAGAGTTCAACTCGACCCAATGGATGACTACCCTCCAAGGAATGCCAGAATGGGAGGATAAGCTTGCTGCAATAGCAACACAGATTGGCCTAATGGTTAATCACTCGAACGACCTTGAAAACTCTCTAACATTTGCTCAGAACCAACTTAGAGCTACTTGATTGGATCTTGACCAAGCCAATGCACAAATAGCTGCTATATCTAGTAGTTCATCAGGACCTACCACTACCACTAAGTCCAATAAGAAAGTAGAGGTATTTGCCGACCCAGGTGAATTCAAAGGAGAGATTAATAAGTTTGAGGACTGGTGGCTCAAGATCAAGACATGGCTTGAGGTTAATGCAGATACCATCAAATCAAAGTCCTATGATGCTATAGTTGCTGTCCTATCTTGAATGCAAGGAACCAGAGCTGGAACCTTTGCTTCACAACGACTAGAGCAAGGAAGAATCTACTCTTTTCTTGTGAACACTTGTTCATTTCACAGCTGAACTCTTCAACTAGTGGGCCATCCTTAGGACCTATTGGCATCACAAATCGAACTCAATGCCACCTCTTGCCTTATGTCATCCTGACATCGCTTCTTGTATTCTTAACTTACCCTGGCTACTTGCATAACTGCTATCAGAGTTGTATACATCGCCAACCAACTCTTACCTCAGCAAGTGCCAAGCTCTCCTTCATATGAGATACCAGTCTCAAATCTAGAATACTTACCTCCACCACCTTGTCAATCAGAACTTCATCAGCACAAGCTTCTTCTGATTCTACCTTTGAATAGGAAGGAATAGACCAGAATGGTTTACCATAGTTAATCACCACCAGAGATTAATGGTCAATCCAAAGATCTTATTCCAACCTTACCAAGTCTAATCTTGATCTCTACACTGAGACATCTCTTCACTCTGATCTAAGTGAATCTGGCATTCACCAAGACAAGACCTTGACTAGAACTTCACTAGGATAACTTCTACCTTACCTTTCTATAGACCAAATCCCTCAAGATTCTAGTATCCTTCTACCCTCTTGACTTTCTTAACCTATTGGCTTTACAACTTGGTTACACCAAATCTTGAATCCTAGCTACCCACCAAAACCTTCCACTCACTCCTCTGAACCATGCAACTTTTTTTTCTTTTCCTCTGAAAAGATCCCTGGAACCTCCTAGCCTATTAGAGTTCTAGTTCATCTGGAATCTGAAGTTTAGAGTGAGCATAGGTATATGGGAGTATAGCAATGGAGATGACTATATTGTGAGTATGGAAATGGAAATGGACATATGAATAAGAAGTGAAGTAATTGAGAAGTATGATCAGCCAGAGAATACTCTCATGCAAGCAAAATTCACTATTATCCTTTCATCTTCCCTAGTGCTTCAGGATTGCACAAATCTCACTCATCTTCAACTTTGACCATCCTATCACCATTCTATCATCATTCTTGATCACCTTCAATGCTTGTACCACTCCCTTGCATCAAGTTGCATTCATTCAGACAAGACTTCCCTATTGTCTTCATGGACAATCCTTGAGAAAGAATGTCTTCACCAATCCAAGACTTCTTAACCAACCTTTGGACTTCTCCTGAGTCTTCATAGATTAAAGCTCATCAGTAACCAAAGACTTCTCATGGAAGCTTGAAGCTCTCAACCAACCTATAGCTACCCTCTGAACCTTCATGGATTGAAGATCTTCAGAAGCTCAAGATGCCTCAATCATCCCTTAGATATCTCTTGAAGTCTTTAAAGTTCTTCAGTAGTCCCAGACTTCTCAGTTGCTGGCAACTCTTATATGTTCCTTGAATCTTCATGGACTGAAGCCCTTCACCACAAGAAGAGATCCACTTCAAAGCTTTCTCAATCCCTTGATATTCATCAAGAATAGAGTTTACCCTTAGAGAGAGCATAATTCCTAATTGTCTAACTTGTCACAGACAATGCAGTGGACCTGCATAAGCCTTGCTTGATGCAAAGCTTGCATTCACATCTTAGTGGTCAGATCCTTTCCCATCTCTTCTTGCCTTGATCACTCCACAAGATCTTACCACCCTGAGCTACTCCATTGATCATCTGGAAGCTGATCCTTAGAGAGAGCATAGTGTTACAGCCACTGTCATAGCCTCAGGAGACTATATTAATTTTCCCCTACTTTCTCCTATTTTCCCTGGCTTTCTACAATGACCCTCGCATATAGCCCCTATCTATAGCCCCTATAACCCGAGAGCACTATATGCTCAAGTCCAGACTCTAGTCTCAAGCCTAGACTACTACATGGCCTACACATGTTAGTCTAGTCCTCCTTATGGTACAGTACCCTACACATGGTTACTAGTACCCTACACATGACTACCCTACATATGGCTAGTACTACCCTACACATGGTCACCCTACATATGTTAGTCTAGACTCCCTCATGTACATAGCCTTCCACATAGCCTTAGCCTCACCTAGTCCTCACTCTAGCATAGCATATCATAGATCTAGTGTACACACCTGTAAACTCCTAGATACTATATAAGCCTCCTAGGACTTGACTGCTCCCCAGTCTTGTCCTCTTGGAGTTCTCCCTAACACTCCAGTGCTACAAGTCGCACCTAACTTGACCTCTTGAAGGCTTAGCACCCTAGTAAGGTGTTCGGTCATTTCAGTATGAGCAATTCTGGAAGGTCTTTGAGGAACAACCTATTGGACAACTCCCACCGGAACAGACTTATGACCATAAGATTAACCTCAAAGAAGGCTTCAAACCCAAGATTGGCAAGTTATACCTGCTATCCCTGTGGAAACGCAAAGCCACCAAAGCCTTCCTAGAGGAGAACCTCTGGTCTGGTGCTATCCACCCCTCAAGCTCCCCTCAAGTATCCCCTTTCTTCTTTGTTCAGAAGAAAGAACTCAACCCCTCAGGTAATCCCAAGCTCCGACCATGCATGGACTATCGGAAGCTTAATGACCAGACCATCCAGGACACATACCCCCTCCCCAGAATTGATGACCTCATTAACAAGGTGCAAGACGCCAAGGTCTTCACCAAGTTCAACATATGCTGGAGGTATAACAATGTCTGGATTAAAGGACACCAATGGAAAGGCATCTTCCTTACTCACAAGGGCCTTTTTGAACCGATGGTCATGTTCTTTGGAATGACCAACTCCCCTGCCATGTTCTAGCAATTCATGAACGACTCATTCAAGGACATGATCTCTGAAGGATGGCTTGTCATTTATATGGATGACCTCCTTATTTTCTCCCCAGATGAGCAACTCCATACTGAATGGACTAAGTGCATCCTTCAGCGGATGGAAGAACTTGACCTTCACCTTAGACTGTCCAAATGTTCCTTTGCGACGGAACAAGTGGACTACCTCGGCATGGTCCTTTCCTCCAGAAAGCTAGCCATGGATCACATCAAGCTTGATGGGATCACATCCTGGCCCACTTCCACCTCAGTCAAGGAAGTCCAGTCCTTCCTCAGGTTTGCCAACTACTATAGGCAATTCATCCCAGACTACTCCACCATCACATGCCCTCTCATTGATCTCACCAAGAAAACTCAACCCTGGACTTGGACCACTGCCCAGGAAGAATTGTTGTAGAGACTCATATGTCTCTAGTGTCATATTCCATCATTCCACCACATCCTACAGACTATCCCTCGTCGTGTACACTCCATCCAGTCATCGTTTATCTAGTCTGGTCCGTCCTTCCTCACCCAGTCTCTTAGTCCTTGGTTAGTCCCATCTGGTCTATTAGTCCTTTCGTTTGGTCTTCATCGGTCACCTTCATACCACTAACAAGTAGTTATTTATACTCCTTTCACTTGTTGTCATCCATTATTGCTACCATTGTCATTGCCATCACTTAGTTAGAGTTTGTACTCCTTGTTCTTGACAGTCCTGGGAAATGCCTGGACTATAAAGTTTTGTACCCCTGGTTTCAAATACACTTTTTGCCATCTTTTCAGATCTTTCGACTTCTGAGGATCAAAGAATCCTCTCCATGCATGCATGCATGCACGTACTCATTGCTGTCATTGTCTCCACCATCTTCCACATCACTCTTCCCTCGGACTCACATGTCTGGACTATCGTACCTACCATCGGACTACTCTTCTCACTGCCAGACTATCATTCCCTTCTCTGGACACACATCCAGAATATCCTCCCTCCTGGACCATTCCCTTCTGGCACTTCACCTCTGCCTCGAATCCTCTTTGAGGATGAACCCATCGCACCCCTCACCTTTTATACTACCTGGACTTCTCCATAGGAGCCAGGTTTGTTGATCTTCATCGTTCCATCACCTCAAGGAACTCTTCCTGTCCAAGCCTGTCCAACACCTCCCAGACCTATCTGCCCCATTTGCCATTGCCACTGACACCTCAGGCATCGCCATGGGTGGCATCCTTTTACAGACCAACAAGAACGGTGCTTGGCACCCTTGCTCATACCTCTCCCAGTTGTTCTCTCCAGCAGAATGGAACTATGACATTCATGATTGTGAACTCCTTGCCATCATTCAAGCCCTGAAGTCATGGCGCCACCTCCTTCATGGCTTGTCATTTCCAGTTCAGGTCTTCACAGATCATAAGAACCTCACATACTTCTGTGCTCCCTAGAACCTCAACAGGAGACAAGCCCATTGGCTCCTTGACCTAGTGGACTTTGACTATAAAATGATCCATGTCCCAGGGTCACTTCTTGCTGGTCCTGATGCCCTTTCCGGCATCCCAACTTTCTCACCCATGCATCAGACAACATCCAGACAGTCCTCCTTCTGGACTCCATTTTTGTCTGCCTCATTGACTCTGCACTATGGGACCACATTAAGACTACGTCGAAAGATGATCCCCTCTTCCTCCAGATGCTCCAAGCCTTTGATGGCTCTATTCCCATGGCCTTTTGCTCCTGCCTTAGTGATTGGCAACTCCATGAAGGCATCCTGACCTACC
The DNA here is from genome assembly GCA_038093795.1 of Retiboletus fuscus. Classification (NCBI taxonomy): domain Eukaryota; kingdom Fungi; phylum Basidiomycota; class Agaricomycetes; order Boletales; family Boletaceae; genus Retiboletus; species Retiboletus fuscus. The sequence goes on from JBBPSV010000033.1 coordinate 17,856, forward strand.
AAGGTTGCATCTACATTCCCCCTGTGGCTGGATTGTGTAAGTCCATTCTCCAACAGTGTCATGACCATGAGTCTGCTGGTCACCCCAGTTTTTTCAAGACCTGACAGCTCATTGCAAGTGAGTTCTGGTGGCCTGGTTTGGCCCAGTATGTTTGCAAGTATGTTGAAGGCTGTGCCCTTTGCCAGCAGCACAAGGTCAACACCCACCCCACAACCCCTCCACTCACCCCCAACAAGTCCACTGCCACCCACCACTTCCAACAGATCTCATGTGACATGATTACAGATCTCCCCAAATCCAACAGTTTCATGGCTGTTATAGTCTTGGCCAACTTTGCATCTTCAAAGGGGGCTGTTTTCTGCTTTACCACTAAGAATGCCTTGGCAGAGGATGTCGCCATCCTCTATTTTAAGAAGATCTACCCTAGATTCAGCCTCTACAAGAAGATCATCTCCAATTGAGGCCCTTAATTCACTTCTCACTTTGCAAAAGAACTTGGCCAACTTCTTGGATGTTCCCTTGCACTCTCCACCACCTGTCACCCCCAGACTGATGGGGAAACTGAGTGGATCAATCGGGAACTTGAGATGTATATGTGGATCTTTGTAGGGAACAACCCCACCACATGGGCTGATTGGCTAATTCATGCTGAATTCGCTCACAATCACTGCCCTCATTCCATCACTGGTAAATCCCCCTTTTACCTAATGATGGGATATGAACCCACTCTGATCCCCACTGTCCTCCCACTCACAGATCTTCCCACTGTGGAAGATTGCATTAAGGAACTCACTGCTGCCTGCTAAGAAGCCCTTGTGACACATGATCTAGCCCAACAGGTCATGGCTTCTCAGAACAAGAAGAGTTTCACCCCATTTGAAAAAGGTGATCAGGTCTGGCTCAAGGCCAGGAATTTGAAACATAACCTGACTCACCCAAAGTTTGCTCCAAAACATGAAGGACCTTTTACTGTTACCAAGGTACTGTCTCCGATCATGTATCAACTCTACCTTCCCAAGACTTGGAAAATACATCCAGTCTTCCATGCCTTGCTCCTCACCCCCTACAAGGAGAACTCCATGCATGGCCCCAACTTCCCATCACCCCCACCTGATCTTATTGATGGAGAAGAGCAGTACAAGATTAAAAAGATCATACAACACTGGAGCTCTGCTGTCAACCACCAATTCCTTGTCTGCTGACATGGTTTCACCACCACCAATGACACCTGGCTCCCCAAATGGGAGTTCAGACATGCCCAAGCAGTCCTTCGAAGCTATAAGAAGCTTCACCCCAAGGTCTTCCCTCCTTAGAACTCTATGCACTGGTCTCTATGTGAGAATCACCAACCAAGTCCTACCAACTGTCAATACTTCACAGCATGTCTTACTCCCCCTTGACCGAGTCTTCCCTTACCAAATCTTTATTCACCAACTCTGCTCTTCCCTCCCTTGAGGGAGTCAATGACTCTACTCTCCTTGCCTGGGAACTTTCTATTCCCACCATTATGTGAGTCTGAACACCTCCTTCAGACCTGCCTCTGTGACTTGTGCCTTGTAGCTATCATGCAGGCTCATTTAGATGTAGATTCTCCCCTCAAATCTCTATACTTAGCATTTCTCCAGGTCTCATGTCTCAACCCCATCACCTCTTTCACCTCTGCCAATGCCCAGTTGGAGTTCTTCTCCACCCAACTCCATCTCATAGCCTGCCACATCCACTCCTATCTCCTCTTAGCCATGCACCAGCTAGACATGCTGGACTTCATTGCTGACATTGAAAGATATTCCCAGGACCTCACTAAGGCTGGTCTCCTGGCTCCCCCTGGTTTGTCCCTCTATTCCCTTAAAAACTATTCTAGTTCCTGTTACACTTTGCCATGGGCTAGGCACAATCTCAAGGAGTCAAGCAGACTAGGGGTATCAGAAGCTTGGACGACATCGAGAACTTCTAGCCATGGTGCTACTAGAAGGCTACCCTGCTGTGGAAGTGGAGGGTGGTCAAAGATGGAGACTGGGATCAGGTGAAGTCCGCAGTAACTCGTAGTATTGAGAAGATCAAGCTTAGTGTTACAAGTTGGAGTGCTATAGTTTAAATAGGTGAGCCAAGCAAAGTGTGAGGTAAGCAAAAGGAATGTGAAAGAATGCTGAGGAATAAGTGTGAGTCAGTGCTGATGTGGCATAGAAGTTGATGGAACATCGTAGAACATATAAGTAATACAATGGTAAAAGATATCGTCAAGCAGGGCTCGAACAGCGAGACAAGTAGTTACAGGGTGAGGGTGCGAGACAGTCGTTAAAGCGTAAAAGCATAACAAGGGAGAAGAGAAAAGAAAATGTAACATTACCCCCCCACAAGGGTCAAGACACCATTGCAGACAATTACAAGTCACAAGCCCCCATAGCCAGGGAACCTGTCATATTGATGAAGGCTGTGTTGTCCCAGATATCATTGTCCACTCCCTGGTCCAGGTCAGGAGAGTGGCAGTGGCAGTGAGGGTGGCTGGGGACCATGCACCGAGTGCCACAGGAGCGGTGGGGTCTGTGGTATGAGCAGTGGGGTAAGGAGGGATGTGACGAGTGAGAGGACAAGGGAGAGATAGAGGGCGAGGGTGGCAGAGGAGTGCGGCACAGAGGGCACTGTTGCTGACTATGGCTGGGATGGAAACAGAGGCAAATCAGGCATTGATATGCCCCATACTGGACATGCTGGTGACCGAGGCGGTGGCATTGGAAGCAGCTCTCGTGAAAGTGAGGGTGAGAAGACAAGAGGGGGGTATTGCCAAAGTTTCCAGTCCACTGGGCTTCAATCTGTTTGATGATGTTGAGCTCCTCTGAGTTGAGGGGAGTAGAGGATGCCAAGAGGATGGACATAGAGGTGGAGCCAAGGTAGGTGTAGTGGGCAAGATCCTGGAGGTAGCAGTCTAGGTCCTCCATGAATTCAAGCATTCCAAGTTGGTAGAACGTGATGTAGAGGTTGGAACCTCTGTAGGCTTGTAATCCCCTGTATCCATCCATCCCACACAGTCCTATCACAGTCTGAGTCCACCAATTCCAGTCTGGAGCCCTGGTTTTCAGTCTGATGTTTTTGTTTTCAGTCTGATGTTTTCAGTCTGATGTTCAGTCCGGAAATTTTGATACGAAGCTCCGGACTTCCTTCTGTCACTTCAGGTCCATTCCTGACATCCTTTAGAACCTTACCCATCACTTAGTAACCTTCTCTGTCACTTCCAGATCCCTTCCAGGATCACATTCCCTTCTTTAGGACTTATTCCTGTTTGTTTCATACATTGTTTAGTCATGCTCCAGACTGCTATGGACTACTTAAACCATGTATCTAGCATTACCCAATCCAGTTTTCCTCCCATGGATCCCTTACCATCATCTATCATCACTGTCCGTATCATCACCGTCCATATCATCACCATCCATATCATCTATTGCCATTCTGTCCACTGTTCATTGCCATCACATCCATTCTGCACATTTACAAGTCCATTCCACTCATTCCAGAAGTCTGGAATCATCATTCTCAGTCCGGATTACCTTTGGACTCATCATTAACTGGTTAGGACCACTTCGAAGTACTCCTACTTACCTTCCTTTGCCATAGAACCCCTTTAGGGACGAACCTTTCATACCCTTCTTTACCTAGGAGTGTTTCCACCACCTGGAGCACTTCACTGTTTTACAGTGAGGACAAGGTTGGTCTCCATCTCCACCTGGATATGAGAGATGGTGTGGTCCCAGAGGGTGGCATGAGCATCCACAGAGGGGGTGTGTACAATTGAGGAGAGGTGTGTGACTTGTAGGGTAGTAAGGTAGAGGGAATGGAGGGTGGATCCATAGTTGAGGTGCACTCCGATGGGGACAGCATAGCGGGGGTCCCAGATGAAGTGAAGGAGGGTTCATGACTGAGTATCAGAGGGGAGGTCTGGGTGCACCCAGTGGGCATGTTCTGGGAGGTCTATGGACTCAATGGTGCCAAGGTAGGCTGCAAGGCAGACAGAGGGCTCTGTGGCCACAATGGCAGAGATAGCACTGTGGCTATCTCATCTGGGGGTAGTGACACGGGAGCCAGGGGATAAGGTATTGTCAATGATCATGGAGTGAGGGGCTAGAACAGAAGGAGGTGTAGCATATGAAGAACTAGAAGAATGAATATCTGATATGCTAGGAGACATAGAAGGAGGATGAGGAAGGTGAGGGTTAGGAGCTAGGCTGGGGTGAGCTCCTCCATTGGAATCATCTGAGATGGTGAGAGAAGAAGCAGAATCAAGGATAGAATCATAAGAAAATTTGGAAGGTGGTGGAGCAGAGAGGCGGGGAGTGGGAAGGATGATTTCAGGGACATCTGAACAGGGCATAGTGTGTTGGGATAGGTGGTAAGATGGTTAGGAAGGGAAGTCTTTGGAGTGACACTTTTTATAAGTGACAAGAAGGAGTTTGGAATTCTTCAAATTCCATTCAGGTTCCCAGGAGTCTTCTTCAGCCAAGTACCCTTTTCATCAGATCAAGAATCTCCAATGGGATGGAGGGCCTTGATAACAAAGAATGCAGTCCATGAGGTATTCTTCTTCAGGGCCTACATGGTCAGGGGGGGGAGTGAAATGACCAAACACCTTACTAGGGTGCTAAGCCTTCAAGAGGTCAAGTTAGGTGCGACTTGTAGCACTGGAGTGTTAGGGAGAACTCCAAGAGGACAAGACTAGGGAGCCAGTCAAGTCCTAGGAGGCTTATATAGTGTCTAGGAGTTTATAGGTGTATACACTAGATCTATGATATGCTATGCTAGAGTGAGGACTAGGTAAGGCTAAGGCTATGTGGAAGGCTATGTACATGAGGGAGTCTAGACTAACATATGTAGGGTGACCATGTGTAGGGTAGTACTAGCCATATGTAGGGTAGTCATGTGTAGGATAGTAGTAGCCATGTGTAGGGTACTAGTAACCATGTGTAGGGCTAGACTAACATGTGTAGGTCATGTAGTAGTCTAGGCTTGTGACTAGAGTCTGGACTTGAGCATATAGTGCTCTCAGGTTATAGGAGCTATAGATAGGGGCTATATGCAAGAGTCATTGTAGAAAGCCAGGGAAAATAGGAGAAAGTAGGGGAAAATTACTGTAGTCTCCTGAGGCTATGACAGTGGCTGTAACAGGGGGCCTTGGGAAGTTAGGACCATGGATGGAGGTCTCCTTGGCAGGGGAGAGAAGGGAGGTGTGGAAGACTGGGTGGATTCTCCAAGTTTTGGGGAGGCACAGGTGGTAAGTAATTGGGGAAAGAACCCCGATGATTTCAAATGGCCCCTCTCAGCATGGGAGGAACTTGGGATCCTTTCAAAGGTGATGGAGGTTCTTTGTTTCTAACCAAACCTTATCTCCTAGGGCAAAGGGTTTGAAATTTTGTCATGTCCGAAAGGCCATTACTGCCCTAGCGAGTTCATGGGTGGCCAGAGCTTCATCCCTGGCTTTGGTGAGTTGGGAGAGGCAAAGTTCCACTGTAGGGAACTTAGAGGAGGTAAGAACGGAGGGAAGGGCTTTCAGTTCATAGCCCATTTGGAGAAAGAATGGGGATTGGTTGGTGACAGAGTGAGGGCAGTGATTATGTGCGAATTCGGCAAAGGTTAGGAGTTCAGTCCAGGAAGTGGGGTTATCCCCACAGAAAATCCATAGATAGGTTTTGAGCTCCTGGTTAGTGTGCTCTGTTTGTCCATCGGTTTGTGGGTGATATGCTGTGGATAGACAGAGATCATAGTTTAGAATCCTCCCCATTTCTTTAGTGAATGCAGAGGCAAATTGGGGCCCTCTATCAGAGATAACCTGATCAAAGAGCCCAAACCAGCAGTAGACCTTGTGGAAATAGAGTGAAGCAACATTGGCCATAGAGGCCGATTTGTTTGTCAGGCAGAATATCACCCCCTTGAAGGTGCAGTCCACCTATACGACTATCGAATCCTTGCCATTAGAAGTGGGGAGGTCTGTGATTAAGTCGACTGAGATATCCTAGAAGAGATGAGATGCAGAGGTAGCAATGGGGTTTAAGGGGGAAACTGCAGGATGAGTGTTGGCCTTGCATTGTTAACAGGTTGCACATCCATCTACATAGTTCCACACAAAAGAAGCGAGACCAGGCCACCAGAATTTGGCTGAAACTAGCTGGCAGGTTTTGAGGTACCCTGGGTGACTGGCCGTTTCGTCATCATGACATTGCCACAGGATTTCTCTTCTAAGATCCCCATCTGGAGGAACATATACTCGGTCTTGGTATGTGAGCACTCCCTCATGGTTCTGCCAGTTGGAGAGTCAGGAACAGAATGCGGAGGGGATGTTTTCATCGACAGCTTGAAGGGAGGTAAGGGTGAATGGGTCTGTTGCCAAAGTCAAGCAGATCTTTGTAGAGAGGGCGACATCAATGACATTGATAAAGAGGGAAGGTGGAAGTAGTGTGATGAGGGTGTTGTCCTGCGTGTGAGTTGGGAAGTGGTCTGCTCGTTGAGAGAGAGCATCAGGGGCAGAGAGTTGCGATCCAGGTACATGGATCAATTTGAGGTCAAAGTCCGCTAGGTCTAACAACCAGCAGACTTGTCACCAGTTTAAGGTGTGGGGTTCGTGGAAGTAGGTGAGGTTCTTGTGATTGGTGAACACTTGAACCTGATGGGGGGACCCCCATAGATAGTGGGACCAGGCCTTGAGCACCTGAAGAACCATGAGGAGTTCTTGGTCATGAATATCATAGTTTCGTTGGGCCGAGTTGAAACTCTGAGAGAGGTATGAGCAAGGGTGCCATTCTCTGTTGGTATCAGTCTGTAGGAGGATCCCTCCAGATGCATAGAGGGAGGCATAGATGGAGATGGTGAAGGGGGCAGAAAGGTTTGGGACTTGGAGGATAGACTTAGACGTGAACCATAGTTTAAGGAGGTCGAATGCAGATTGGCAAGAGTCATCCCAGGACCAAACAGTGGCCTTTTTAGTGAGGTCGATAAGTGGCTGGGCTATGGTCAAGTAATCCAGGATGAACCATTGGTAGAAATTGGCGAACCCTAAAAATGATCGAACATCTTTCATGGAGGTAGGAATGGGCCAGTGGGCTATTCTGTCTAACTTAGTGGGGTTCATGGTGATTTCGTCTGGATGAATAATCATCCCTAAGTATTCCACCTCATCCCTATCGAAGAAGCACTTCTCGGGTTTGAGGTGGAGATGGAGCTCTTCCATTCATTGGAGTACTCGGTGGGTATGTTCCGTGTGAGTTTTCTGGTCAGGGGAAAAGATGAGGAGGTCGTCCATGTAAATGACCAACCATCCCTCAGCAATGAGATCATGGAACGAATCATTCATGAACCTTTGGAAAGTGGGAGGGGAATTGGTGAGTCCAAAGAACATGACGTTGGGTTCGAACAGGTCTTGATGTGTAATGAACATGGCTTTCCATTGGTCACCTTCCTTAATTCGAATGTTGTTGTACCCCCACTGAACATCCATCTTAGTGAACACCTTTGCCCCACAAATATGATCCATGAAGTCCTGGAGGAGGGGGAGGGGGTAGGTGTCCCGGATCATTTGTTCATTAAGGCGTCAGTAATCCTAACAAGGATGTAGGCTGGGTTTTTGCCCTGGTTGCACCTTCTTCTTCACAAAGAAGAAGGGAGAGGCCTGGGGGGGATTTGGAAGGAGAGATTTTCCTGGAAGCTAGGTTTTCATCAATGAACTTGTCCGTTGTAGAGATCCGAGGATCTCTGTTCTCATATAGGAACATATCCAAGGTCTATCCAGTCCGTCCATGTCAGTCCAAAGTCAATCCGGTCAATCCTTGTCAGTCTGGTCCACATCGTCTTAGTCCAGTTTGCATCGGTTTTGCTTTATCACTTCGTAGTACTTTCAATATACCCTTTTGTGGTCTTGGACACATGTCACTGACATTGTTACACATTATCTCGTATTCCCTCCACTTTTTAGAGTTCGTATGTCATTTACACTTTGACCCTTCATAGTCCAGGATATGCCCAGACTATAAAGTCTTGTACATCTGATTTTGAAATCATCTTCTGACTTTGGATCTTACCTTTGGGATCCTTACACACGTATTTCCCACATCGCATGTCTACCCATCCGCATGCCTTCATCATCTTCACTGTCACCGACTGCCTTTCATCTCAGACTAACAAGTCCGGACTATTGCTCATATCCTCGGACTGCCTTTTCCCAGTCTGGACCATCTTCGGACCATCCCATCTGTGGACCACTCCTATCTGGCATTCCACCTCTGCCTTTGGACCTCCTTATAGGGACGAACGAATGTACCCTTCACACATATAGGAAAGTTACCAACGAACTTTCTGTTGTTTCTACACCGTGGCCTGTCATTCATCCATGAAGAGGGGGTAGATCTTAGTGATATGGGGTATGAAGTCTTCATGGAGATTGATGGTGTGGTTGTAGGGGCGAGATGGGGGAAGGACATTGGCAGCTTCTTCTGCAAAGACCTTCTTGTACCGGATGTACTCTTCAGGAAGGGAGGATGCAACAGGTGTCTCCGGAGATAGAGTGAGGCTGGAGGCAATGGAGAGATGAGAGATTATGGAGGCAGGGATAAAGCATGACCCACACCAAATGATCCAGTTTATAGTGTATTGGTCGTGGGCTCAGGTCAGAAAGTCACACTTGTCTTCCCAGCCATTATAGGAGTAAAGGCATTCATCCTGAACTGAGTTTACAAAGATATGTCGAGGGGGTGGTTTCAGCAGGACAATGAGTTTCTCCTGGCATTGGTAGGCCCCTTGGTGGAGGGAAAAGAGGAGTTTGGATTCATCAGTGGTTTCAGTGATTCAGAGGGTCCTCTTGGCCCAGTCAATAGTGGGGTTGGCCTTCTGTAACCAGGGGATACCAAGAAATAGGTTGTCTTTACTCAAGTGCATGATGTGACAAGAGACTCGATGGACTAGTCCTTCAGTAGAGACAAAGATGTCAGCAATGTACCGAATGGTTCCCTTGTTGTTAATAGTACCATCAGCATTCTTAGCATAGACTGGTCGGTTGAGTTTAGTTAGTGGGATTCGATGTTTCTTGGCAAACCCCCAGTCAATGCAGCAGATGTCAGCTCCACTGTCGATCAGGGCTCTTGTGTCAACAGTTTGTAGGGTGTGCAAGGGGATGATAACTTGTACTGGGATTTGCATAGATTTCGTAGTAGAAGTTACAAGTATCAACGCACTAGGGGACTTAGACGTTATGGCAGGTCCCTGCTTTAAAAATCCTGGGAAAAAGAAACTCTCCTAACTGCTGTCCCTTCTTCATCCTTGTCCTTGTCGTCAGGGATTTCTTCCAGCTTAGGAAGGTCAGAGGTAGCCACCACTTTGACTGCAGGTTTCCTTCCTTTGGAGAACTCAGGGCAGTTGGCAGATTGGTGTCCTCCTTTTCAGCAGCAAAAGCAAAGGTTGTTTTCAAAGCATCACTTTCACTCAGTGGGGGTTAGCTTAGGAATGAGAGTGGTGCAGACAGAGTCCACATCCATGGCGTCAGGGTCAGGGGCAGCTTTTGCTGAGAAATGGAAACCATGGAAAACTTTTCCGCTTCCTTGTTTCACCAGGTTCCTTGCTCATTCCTTTATAGCAGCAAAGTGAGCGGCTTTGGTGTACCAATCCTCAATCTTGTCTGGAGGGGTTTCCATGCTCTGGATCTTCCACATGAGGGATTCTGGGATCCCAATGGTGAAGTAGCTAATGAGGACGTTGGCATCTGTAACCTTGGAGATGGCCACATGGTTTTGGAAACGGGCAGTGTATTCAGTAAGGGAGGGGGAGTAGTCTCTGTGCTTGTTTTTGGTCATTTTGGTCATTGCAAGCCAGTGAAGGCTGGAGGTGATGGTGTCCTTGCGAACAAAGGACTTGGAGAAGGCATCGCAGAAGTCAATGTAGGTTCCAAGGTTTAACATGGCCCGGGTGAGAATCTTTTGTCTGAAAGTGGCAGCCCATACCTTTGCAGATCCCTTCTTCATGAAGGAGAGGGCATAGGCTATCTTCTTAGTGTCCATGTCATAGACTTCAGAGTTTACAGCTAGGTAGAACATGACAGTCCCAAGCCAGTCTTCTGCCTTGGCAAATGATCCATCAAAGTCTTCCGGCATTCTGAGATGGAGCTCTGTGGGTTTAGTCATTGCCAGGGGCATGGCTGGCAGAGAAGGGGTTGTTGGTGGGGGTTGGTAAGAGAGAGGGAGGCCTCTGAAGGGTGGTGTTTTAAAGTCTGGTCTGGTCCGGTTTTTTTATGTTGTTTAGGGGCAACTGGACTGAAACCAGTTGCAAGCCATCCCAAAATAGTGGCAACTGCAACCAAGACCGGTGGCAACCGGTCTGCATCGGTTGCACCCGGTTGCATGACCAGTTTTAACTGGTTTCGTGCAAAACTGATCTCACGCTCCTTAGTGTGTGACTTTTGCGCTTAGCGGTGGCTATATCGGAGTTCGTAGAGACTCGTGGCTTCCATTTGATCAAATAATATCGTAAATCGGTTCACATGCGGCCAAGATATGACCATTTTCGTCCAAGATGTCATTTTCGAGTTCTAATCAATTGATTATAACAACTGATCGCATGACTTTTACACAACAGCATCATATAATTAAATGTAGTATTCGTCCATAGCTTCGATCTGAGCTACAGATCGCAAAGATCCGTCGGTTATTGACAGAGATATGACCATTTATGTGCGAAACTATAGATCATAATGGGTAAATATCAAATCTTAGAGTTAAAATGACATGTGGATGTGTGATTACATGTTTGAATGTATTATATACAGTGTATAATGAGTGTATATTTCCATTCAACAGTCATTATTGAAGCATATAACTTCATAAATACCAAAACAATTCCAAAAAGTAACCAAAAATCACCAAAAAATCACCAAAAAATCACCAAAAATAGCAAAAATAGTATGGTAATTAGGGGGTGGCTGTACACCGGTTGCAACCAGTTGCAACCAGTTGCCTGACCTCCCAAAAATCAGGCAACTGCAACTGGTCAAGTCTGAAAAATCAGGCAACTGGCAACTGCAGTCCAGTTGCGACCAGTTGCGGTCCAGTCCAGTTGCCAGTCTTTTTGCAGTTGTGCAACTGGACTTTAAAACACTACTGAAGGGAGGGTTATGGGTCCTGGGAGTCAGGGACGGTGGGGTGGGTTCTCTTGGGATATTTAGTCCTAAAGAGAACTGGTGCCGAAGGGTGAGCTCTTCTTCTTGTCCAAAGATGGTGTCAAGGTTTAGGTTCAGGTTGGATTCCAGGGAAGAAGATGAGTCTTGGGGTTCTTCTGACTCAGATAGGTTGGTGGGAGGTGGTCCTTGAGGTTTGCACCAGTGAGGGTCGATGGTATTACGCTTTGCCATAGGCTAGGCGCAATCTCAAAGGAGTCAAGTGGACTGGGGGTTGGAAGCTTGGACGACGTGAAGAACCTCTAGCCATGGTGCTACTAGAGGGCTGCCCTTGCTACGGAAGTGAAGGGTGGACAAGGACTGAGGCGAGGGAATCAGACAAAGTCCACAAGAACTCGTTAGATTGAGAAGATCAAGCTTAAGGGTTACAGGTCGAGTGCTACAGTTTAAATAGGCGAGCCGTGGTAATGGAGTAGAATTGAGAGGAACATCGAGGAACAAAGATGAGTCAGGCATAGAACAAGGTAGAATGCTGAGGAATAAGGGTGAGTCAGCATACTCGAGGTGTAGAAGTCAAGAGAACGTTTAAGAACATATGAGTAATACAGAGATAAAAGATGTCGTTGGGCAGGGCTCGAACAATGAGACAACCATAGTGCAAGGTGAGAGGTAAGCATAGGGTCGAGAAAAGTGTAGTAGAAACGTAGTAGAAAGGGAAAATGTAACATTATCCCCCCACGAGGGTCAAGGCACCAGCGCAGACACTTCACAAGTCACAGGCCCCCATAGCGGGCGAACCGGTCACATTGGCGAAGGCAGTGTCGTCCCACACATCGTTGTCCACTCTGGAATCCAGGTCTGGAGAATGGGAGCAGTGGCATGGGCAGCTAGGGACCATGCAGCAGGTGTGGCGGGAGCGGCGGGGTCCATGGTAGGAGCGATGGGGCAAGGAAGAGTGTGACGAGTGTGAGGAGGCAGGAGAGGTAGAGGGCGAGGGCGGCGGAGGAGCGCGGCGCAAAGGGCACTGCCACTGAGAGTGGCCGGGATGGAAACAGCGGCAAATCGGACACTGATAGACCCCACATTGGACACGCTGGTGACCAAGGTGGTGGCACTGGAAACAGGCCTCATGAAATCGAGGGTGAGATGGGAGGAGGGGAGTGTTGCCAAAGTTGCCAGTCCATCAGGCTTCAATGCATTCCACGACATTGAGCTCTTCGGAGTTCAACACCGAGGAGGATGCTGAGGGGGTGGACACCGAAGCAGTGCCGAGGTGGGTATAACGAGCGAGGTCCTGGAGGTAACGATCCAGGTTGTGCATGAACTCCAGCATGCTGAGCTGGTAAAACGCAAGGAGGAGGTTGGTCTCCATCTCCATCTGGATGTGGGATAGGGTATGATTATGGAAGGTGGCATTGGCATCAGCGGAGGTGGAGGGGGCGCGCACAAGTGCAGTGAGCCGGGTGACTTGAAGGGTGGCAAGGTAAAGGGAGTGGAGGGCAGGCCCATAGTCAAGGTGTGCGCCAATAGGAACAGCGTACCTGGAGTTGTGGAGGAATCGGAGGAGGGTGTGAGACTCAGCATCGGTGGGGAGATCAGGGTGTACCCTATGGGCATGTTCGGGGAGGTCTATGGATTCGATGGTGCCGAGGTAGGCAGCAAGACGAACGGGGGGTTCAGCAAGTTCAGGAATGGAAATGGAAGGTCGGCGCCCCCAACCAGGGGTAGCGACGCAGGAAGTGGGGGAGGAGGTGTCGTCAACGATCATGGCATGGGGGTTTAAAACGGAAGGAGGTGTATAGTAGGCAGGAGAAGAAAAAATATCTGAGATGCTAGGAGGCATAGAAGGAGGAGTAGACAGACTAGGCTGAGGAGTTGGATGGGGGTGAATCTCTTCGTCAGAACAGTCAGAGAGGGTGATAGAAGAGACAGAAGCAAGGACAGAATCAGTAACAGACTCTGTAGGCAGTGAATTACCACGTCGGGGGGGAACAGGAAGAACGAGTTTGGGGACATCAGAGCAAGGCATGGTATGGTGAAGGTATTGTTGGTGGGCAACTAAGCAGATTGGGGAGGGAAGTCCTTTGGGTGATGCTTCTTATAGGCAGTCAGCAGGAGTTTGGAATTCTTCAAGTTCCACTCAGGTTCCCAGGAGTCATCTTCCGCAGTATATCCTTTCCAGTGGATCAGGAAACGCCATCGGGAAGGTAGTCCCTGGTGATGGAGAATACGGTCCACAAGGTACTCTTCTTCGGGACCAACATGGTCAGGAGGTGGTCGGGGAAAATTTGGACCATGAACAGGGGTTTCCTTGGCAGGGGAGAGAAGGGAGGCATGGAAAACAGGGTGAATTTTCCAGGTTTTGGGGAGACATAAGTGATAAGTGATAGGGGAAAGAACCTTGATGATTTCAAATGGTCCTTCATGCTTCAGAAGGAATTTGGGGTCCTTCTGAAGGCGATGGAGGTTCCTGGCTTCCAACCAAACCTTATCTCCCAGGGTGAAGGGTGTGAAGCATAGTTGAGTTCGAGAGGCCATGGTTGCTCTGGCAAGCTCGTGAGCGGCTCAGGCTTCGTCTCTGGCCTTAGTGAGCTGGGATAGGTGGAGCTCTACGGCCGGGAGGTTGGAGGATGAGAGGATTGAGGGGAGGGGTTTCGGTTTGTAACCCATTTGGAGGAAGAACGGAGATTGGTTAGTGACAGAGTGGGGGCGGTGGTTATGGGCGAATTCAGCAAAGGTTAGAAGTTCAGTCCAAGAAGTAGGGTTGTCTCCGCAAAAGATTCAGAGATAAGTTTCAAGCTCTTGGTTGGTTCTCTCAGTTTGTTCGTCCGTTTGCAGATGATAGGCAGTAGATAAGCGGAGGTCATAATTCAGGATTCACCCCATTTCTCTGGCAAATGCCAAAGAGAATTGGGGTCCCCTGTCAGAAATGACTCGGTCAAAGAGCCCGAAACGTCGGTACACTTTGTGAAAATAGAGGGAGTGTTATGCTTTGCCATAGGCTAGGCGCAATCTCAAAGAAGTCAAGCAGACTGGGGGTCAGAAGCTTGGACAACGTGAAGAACCTCTAGCCATGGTGCTACTAGAGGGCTGCCCTTGCTACGGAAGCAAAGGGTGGACAAGGACTGAGGCAAGGGAATCAGATGAAGTCTGCAAGAACTCGTTAGATTGAGAAGATCAAGCTTAGAGTTACAAGTCTAGTACTACGGTTTAAATAGGCGAGCCATGGTAACAGAATAGAACTGGATAGAATGTTGTGGAACAAAGATGAGTCAGGCATAGAACTAGGTAGAATGCTGAGGAACAAAGGTGAGTCAGCGTTTACGAGGCATAGAAATTGGAGGAATGTTTGAGAACATATGAGTAATACACGGGTAAAAAGATATCGTCAGACAGGGCTCAAATGGCGAGACGACAATGTACAAGGCAAAAGGTAAGCATAAGGGGATGGAAAACGTAGTAGGGAAGGAAAAACATAACATTACCCCCCCACGAGGGTCAAGGCACTGGCATAGACATTTTACAGGTCACACGCCCCCTTAGCAGGCGAACCAGTTACGTTGGTGAAGGCCATGTCGTCCCAAATGTCGTTGTCCACTCTGGAATCCAGGTCCAGAGAGTGGGAGTGGCAACATGGGCAGCAGGGGACCATGCTGCGGGAACTGCGGGAGCGGCAGGGTCTGTGGTAGGAGCGATGGGGTGAGGAAAGGTGTGACAAGTGCGAGGAGGCGGGAGAGATAGAGGGTGAGGGCGGCGGAGGAGCGCAGCACAGAGGGCACTGTCGCTGAGAGTGGCCGGGACAGAAACAGTGGCATATCGGACACTGATAGACCCCACATTGGACACGCTGGTGACCAAGGTGGCGGCACTGAAAACAGGCCTCATGAAACCGAGGATGAGAAGGAAGGAGGGGAGTATTGCCAAAGTTGCCAGTCCAGCGGGCTTCGATACGTTCGACGACATTGAGTTCTTCGGAATTCAATGCTGAGGAAGAGGCGGAGGGGGTGGATGCCGAAGTGGCGCCGAGGTGGGTATAACAAGCAAGGTCCTGGAGGTAACGGTCCAGGTCATGCATGAACTCCAACATACTGAGTTGATAGAAGGCCAGGAGGAGGTTAGTCTCCAATTCCATTTGGATATAGGATAGGGTGTGGTTGTGGAAGGTGGCAGTGGCGTCGGAGGAGGCACAGGGGGCGCATACTAGAGTGGTGAGCCGGGCAACCTGAAGGGTGGCGAGATAAAGAGAGTGGAGCGCTGATCTGTAGTCAAGGTGGGTGCCGATGGGGACAGCGTACTGAGGGTCCTGAAGGAAGCGAAGGAGAGTGCAGGATTCAGCATCGGTGGGGAGGTCAGAGCATACCTGATGGGCATGTTCGGGGAGGTCTATGGATTCAATGGTGCCAAGGTAAGCGGCGAGGTGAATGGGGGGTTCAGCGAGCTCAGGGATGGAGATGGCGGGTCGGTTCCCCCAGCCGGGGGTAGCGACACAGGAAGTGGGGGAGGAAGTGTCATCGACGATCATGGCGTGGGGGTTCAGAATGGAAGGAGGCGTATAGTGGGGAGGAGAAGCAGAAACACTTGAGACGCCAGCAGACACAGAATAAGGAGTAGGCTGGCTAGGCTGAGGAGTTGGACGGGGGAGAACCTCTCTATCAGAGTAGTCGGAGAGGGTGACAGAAGTGACAGAAGCAAGGACAGAATCAGTAATAGACTCTGTAGGCGGTAAACCACCATGTCGGGGGGGAGTAGGAAGAATGAGTTCGGGAACATCTGAGCAGGGCATGGTGTGGTAGAGGTGCTATCGGCAGATAGTTAAGCGGACTGGGGAGGGAAGTCCTTGGGGTGACGCTTTTATAGGCGGCCAGGAGGAGTTTGGAATTCTTCAGGTTCCGCTCAGGTTCCCAGGAATTGTCTTCTGTCGAGTATCCTTTCCAGCGGATCAGGAAACGCTGTCAGGAGGGTGGTCCCTTATGACGGAGAATGTGGTCCATGAGGTATTCCTCTTTGGGACCAATACGGTCAGGAGGTGGTCAGGGAAAATTTGGACCATGAACAGGGGTTTCCTTGGCAGGGGAGAGAAGGGAGGCATGGAAAACGGGGTGAATTCTCCAGGTTTTGGGGAGGCGTAATCTGTAAGTGATAAGAGAAAGAACCTTAGTAATTTCAAATGGTCCTTCACGTTTTGGAAAGAATTTGGGGTCCTTCTGAAGGCGGTGGAGGTTCCTGGCTTCCAGCCAGACCTTATCTCCTAGGGCGAAGGGTTTGAAACGTTGTTGGGTTCAGGAGGCCATGGTCGCTCTAGCAAGTTCGTGGGCAGCTCAGGCTTCATCTCTGGCCTTGGTGAGTTGGGAGAGGCGAAGTTCTACTGCGGGAAGGTTGGAGGGAGAGAGGACAGAAGGAAGGGGTTTGGGTTTATAGCCCATTTGGAGAAAGAATGGAGATTGGTTGGTGACGGAGTGGGGGCAGTGGTTATGGGCGAACTCAGCGAAAGTCAGTAGTTCTGTCCACGAGGCAGGATTGTCCACGCAGAAGATCCAGAAATAGGTTTCTAACTCTTGGTTGGTTCGTTTAGTCTGGCCATCCATTTGGAGGTGATAGGCGGTAGACAGGCGGAGGTCATAGTTCAAGATTTGTCCCATTTCTTTGGTGAACGCCGAGGCGAATTGGGGTCCTCTGTCAGAGATGACACAATCAAAGAGTCCGAAACATCAGTATACCTTGTGGAAGTAGAGAGAGGCGATGTTTGCTGCTGAGGCGGATTTGGTGGTGGGACAGAATATAGCACCTTTGAAGGCCCAGTCTACCCAAACGACTATAGAGTCTTTCCCGTCTGAGACTGGGAGGTCGGTAATCAGGTCTACTGTGATGTCCTGGAAAGGATGGGATGCCAAAGTAGGGATGGGAGTCAGAGGTGGGGAACCGGGATGGGTATTAGTCTTGCACTGTTGGCAAACTGCACATCCTTCCATGTAGTTTCAAATGAAGGACGCTAGGCCAGGCCACCAGAACTCGGCAGAGACTAGCTGGCAAGTTTTGAGGTATCTGGGGTGTCCGGCAGACTCGTGATCATGGCATCTTTGTAAGATCTCGCGTCTGAGGTCTCCTTCGGGAGGAATGTAGACACGGTCTTGATAAGTGAGTATTCTCTCTCAGTTTTGCCAGTCGGAGAGCTGGGAGTGAAATGCTGCGGGGATATTTTTGTCTACTGCTTGGAGTGAGGTCAGCACAAACGGGTCGGTAGAAGAGGCCAAACGGATCTTAGTGGAAAGGGCGAGGTCTATGACATTGACAAAGAGAGATGGAGGGAGTAGCATTACAAGGGAGTTATCGGAAGTGTCTTTTGGGAAGTGATCTGCGTGTCAAGAGAGGGCATCGGGGCCAGTGAGTTGAGACCCCGGTATGTGGATCAGTTTGAGGTCAAAATCGGCTAGGTCAAGTAACCAACGGGCTTGCCGCCGGTTCAGGGTGTGGGGTTCGTGGAAGTAAGTGAGATTTTTGTGATCCGTGAACACTCTAACCTGGTGAGGGGATCCCCACAAGTAATGGGACCAAGCTTTGAGTGCTCGGAGCACTGCTAGGAGTTCTCAGTCGTGGATGTTGTAGTTTCATTGGGTAGGGTCGAAACTTTGGGAGAGGTAAGAACAGGGGTGCCATTTGCCGTTAGGATCCGCCTGGAGGAGGATTCCTCCGGAGGCATAGAGGGAGGCATCAGTAGCGATGGCAAAGGGGGCGGAGAGATCAGGAACTCGAAGGACCAGTTGGGAGGCGAACCATGCTTTGAGTAGGTCAAACATTGATCGACACGAATCTTTCCAGGACCAAGTAGTGGTCTTTTTGGTAAGGTTGATAAGAGGTCTGGCAATAGTGGAGTAGTCGGGGATGAATCATTGGTAAAAATTGGTGAAACCTAGGAAGGACCTGACTTCTTTTACGGAAGTGGGGACAGGCCAATGGGCTATTCCGTCCAGCTGGGTGGGGTCCATTGCAATTTCGTCTGGGCGAATGATCATTCCAAGGTACTCTACTTCATCTTGGTCGAAGAAGCACTTCTTAGGTTTCAAATGTAGATGAAGTTCCTCCATCCGTTGCAACACTTGGTGGGTTCATTCAGTATGAGTTTGTTGGTCAGGGGAGAAAATGAGGAGGTCGTCCATATAGATAAATAGCCATCCTTCCGCAATGAGGTCTCGGAATGAGTTGTTCATGAACTGCTGGAACGTGGGGGGGGAATTGGTTAGTCCGAAGAACATGACGTTTGGTTCGAACAGTCCTCGGTGCATGATGAAGGCAGCTTTCCACTGGTCTCCTTCCTTAATGTGGACGTTGTTATAACCCCATGGGACGTCCATCTTGGTGAACACCTTTGCTCCCTGGATCCTGTCCATGAAGTCTTGAAGGAGAGGAAGGGGATAGGCATCCCGGATGGTTTGTTGGTTCAGGTGTCGATAATCCTGGCAAGGTCGCAAGCCTGGCTTTTGTCCAGGTTGGGCTTTCTTTTTAACAAAGAAGAAAGGGGAGGCCTGGGGGGATTTCAAGGGAGAAATTTTGCCAGAAGCTAGGTTTTTGTCTACAAATTTGTCCGTAGCTTGTCGTTCGTCAGCCAAAAGGGGGTAAATCTTGGTGATATGGGGAACAAAGTCCTCTTTGAGGTTGATGGCATGGTTGTAAGGTCGAGATGGGAGAAGGACATTGGCTGCTTCTTTGGCAAAGACCTCCTTATACCTGGCGTATTCTTTTGGGAGGGGGGAGGCAACTGGCATATTAGGGGAGAGGGCAAGACTGGATGCGATGAAAAGACGAGAAATCACAGGGGCTGGGATGAACCGTGACCCGCAGTGAATGATTCGATTGATGGTGTATTGGTCATGGGCATGGGTCAAGAAATCACATTCGTCCTCCCATCCATTGTAAGCATATAGGCATTCATCCTGAACTGAGTTGACAAAGAGGTGGCACGGTGGGGGTTGAGGGGGAATGAGGAGTTTTTCTTGTCGTAGGTAGACTCCTTGGTGGAGGAAGAAGAGGAGTTTCGATTTGTCGGTGGTTTCAGCGATTTGGAGGGTTCTCTTTGCCCAGTTGATGGTTGGGTTGGCCTTCCATAGCCAGGGGATTCCAAGGAATACATTATCCTTGCTTAGGTGCATGACATGGCAGGTGATTTGATGAACAAGGCCCTCGGTGGAGACGAAGAGATCAGCAATGTATGGGATAGTTCCTTTGGTGTTAATGGTTCCATCGGCATTTCTGGCATAAACCAGATGGTCAAGTTTGGTCAAAAGGATCTTGTGTTTCTTAGCGAAGCCCCAATCAAGGCAGCAGACATCTGCTCTGCTATCAATCAAGGCTTGGGTGTCAACGGTTTGCAGGGTGTGTGAGGGGATAATAACTTGTACTGGAATTTGCATGGAGTTCATAGTAGAAGTTACAGATACTGAAGCACTAGGGGACGTAGACGTTGTGGCAGGTCCCCCCTTTAAAAACCCTGGGAAAATGAAACTCTTCTAATCGTTACCCCGTCCTCGTCTTCATCGGCGTCATCTGGGATTTCTTCCAACTTAGAAATGTCTGAGGTGGCGACCGCTTTGACTGCCGGTTTCTTTCTATTGGAGAATTTGAGGCAATTAGTAGAAAGGTGCCCCCCTTCCCAGCAGTGGAAACAAAGGTTATTCTCGATACATCGCTTCTGTTCAGCAGGTGTGAGTTTGGGGATAAGGGTGGTGCATATGGCGTCTATGTCCATAGTGTCAGGATCTGGGGGGGTGGATTTCAGGATAGAGTGGAGTCCGTGGAAGACTTTTCTGCTCCCTCGTTTCGCAAGGTCTCTAGCTCGTTCCTTCATGGCTGTGAAGTGGGCAGCTTTGGTATACCAATTTTCAATTTTATCCAGAGGGGTCTCTATGCTCTGGATCTTCCACATCAGAGGTTCCAGGATTCTGATGGCGTAGTAGCTGATAAGGACGTTGGCGTCAGTAACCTTAAAGATAGCAACGTGGTTCTGGAAGCGGGCGGTGTACTCGGTGAGTGAGGGGGAGTAGTCCCCGTGCTTGTTCTTGACCATCTTGGTCATGGCTAGCCAGTGTAGGCTCGAGGCGATGGTGTCCTTTCGGACAAAGGACTTGGAAAAAGAGTCGCAGAAGTCGGCGAAATTTCCGAGGTTGAGCGTAGCCTGAGCGAGAATCTTTTGTCTGAAGGTGGCAGCCCAGACCTTGGCCGATCCCTTCTTCATGAATGATAAGGCATAGGCTACCTTCTTGGCATTGGTGTCATAGACTTCGGAGTTTACAGCTAGGTAAAAGGTGACAGTCCTGAGCCAGTCTTCAGCTTTGGTGAACGATCCATTGAAGTCTTCAGGGGTCCCGAGACAAAGCTCAGTGGATTTGGTTGTTGCTGCAGCCAGCATGGTAGATTGGGGAGGGGCAGTCAGGGGCAAGTATGAGAGAGGGAATCCTCCGAAGGGGGGGTTATGTGCTCGGGGGGTTGGTGAGGGCGGGGTTGGTTCTCTGGGGATGGTAAGTCCAGATGAGAACTGGTGTCGGAGAGTGAGTTCTTCTTCGGGTCCGAAGAGAGTATCAAGGTCTAAGTCCAGGTTGGTATCCGGGGATGATGCAGTGTCTTGGGGGGCTTCCGACTCAGATAGATCGGTGGGCAGAGGTTCTCGTGGTCTAGACCAATGAGAATTGATGGTGGGTCATTGGGACATAATGGTGGTTCAAGGATTCGAGGGATCTGCTCATGAAGAGCACGCTCAAGAATCAAGGGGTATTGGAGCTACTATGGAGGTAGTCCACACGAGATAGAAGCTTGATCTTTTGTTACGCTTTGCCGTAGGCTAGGCGCGATCTCAAAGGAGTCAAGCAAACTGGGGGTCGGAAGCTTGGACAACGTGAAGAACCTCTAGCCATGGTGCTACTAGAGGGCTGCCCTTGCTATGGAAGCAAAGGGTGGACAAGGACTGAGGTGAGGGAATCAGACAAAGTCCACAAGAACTCGTTAGATTGAGAAGATCAAGCTTAGAGTTACAAGTCGAGTACTACAGTTTAAATAGGTGAGCCGTGGTAACAGAATAGAACTGGATAGAACGTTGTGGAACAAAGATGAGTCAGGCATAGAACTAGGTAGAATGCTGAGGAACAAAGGTGAGTCAGCGTTTACAAGGCGTAGAAATCGGAGGAATGTTTGAGAACATATGAGTAATACACGGGTAAAAAGATATCGTCAGGCGGGGCTTGAACGGTGAGATGACAATGTACAAGGCAAGAGGTAAGCATAAGGGGATGGAAAACGTAGTAGGGAAGGAAAAACGTAACAGGGAGGCGATATTGGCTGCTGAAGCAGACTTGGTAGTCGGGCAGAATATTGCGCCTTTGAAGGCTCAGTCCACCCATACAACTATAGAATCCTTTCCATCCAAGACTGGGAGGTCAGTGATTAGGTCCACCGTGATGTCCTGGAAAGGGTGGGACGCGGAGGTGGGGATTGGAGTCAGGGGTGGAGAACCGGGATGAGTGTTAGTTTTGCATTGCTGGCAGGTTGCACATCCCTCCATGTAGTTTCGGATGAAGGATGCTAAGCCAGGCCATCAGAACTCGGCAGAGACCAGCTGGCGAGTTTTGAGGTACCCAGGGTGTCTGGCAGATTCATGATCGTGGCATCTGCACAGGATATCATGTCGGAGATCTCCACCTGGGGGAACGTATACGTGGTCTTGGTAAGTGAGTATCCCTTCCCGATTTTGCCAGTCGGAAAGCCGAGAACGAAATGCTGCAGGAATGTTTTTATCCATGGCTTGGAGCGAAGTCAGGGCAAATGGATCAGTGGCTGAAGCAGAACGGATTTTAGAGGAGAGAGCGATATCGATGACATTGACAAAGAGAGATGGAGGGAGTAGGGTTACAAGGGAATTGTCGGAGGCGTCTTTAGGGAAGTGGTCCATGTGTCAGGAGAGGGCATCAGGGCCAGCGAGTTGAGACCCGGGTACATGGATAAGTTTGAGGTCAAAGTCAGCGAGGTCAAGTAACCAACGAGCTTGTCGCCAGTTCAAGGTGTGGGGTTCTCAGAAGTAGGTGAGGTTTTTGTGATCGGTGAACACTCGGACCTGGTGGGGGGATCCTCGCAGATAGTGGGACCAAGCTTTGAGCGCTCGGAGCACAGCTAGGAATTCTCGGTCATGAATGTCATAGTTCCGCTGAGTGGAGTTGAAACTCTGAGAGAGGTAGGAGCAGAGGTGCCATTCACCATTAGGGTCAGCTTGGAGGAGGATTCCCCTGGAGGCATAGAGGGAGGCGTCAGTAGTGATGGCAAAGGGGGTGGAGAGGTCAGGAACTCGAAGAACCGGTTGAGAGGCGAACCATGTTTTGAGTAGGTCAAACGCTGATCGACATGAATCACTCCAGGACCAGGTAGTGGCCTTTTTGGTGAGGTCAATAAGGGGTCTAGCGATAGTGGAGTAGTCGGGGATGAATCGTCGGTAAAAATTGGCAAAACCTAGGAAGGACCAGACTTCTTTTACGGAAGTGGGGACGGGCCAGTGGGCGATTCCGTCCAGCTTGGTGGGGTCCATAGCAATTTCGTCTGGGCAAATGATCATTCCAAGGTACTCTACTTCATCTCAGTCGAAGAAGCACTTCTTAGGTTTCAAATGTAGGTGAAGTTCCTCCATCCGTTGCAACACTCGGTGGGTTCGTTCAGTATGAGTTTGTTGGTTGGGGAGAAGATAAGGAGGTTGTCCATATAGATAAATAGCCATCCTTCCGCAATGAGGTCTCGGAACGAGTTGTTCATGAACCATTGGAACGTGGGGGGAGAGTTAGTCAGTCCGAAGAACATGACATTCGGTTCGAACAACCCCTGGTGCATGATAAAGGCGGCTTTCCACTGATCTCCTTCCTTAATGTGGACGTTGTTGTAACCCCATTGGATGTCCATTTTGGTGAATACCTTCACTCCCTGGATCTGGTCCATGAAGTCCTGAAGGAGAGGGAGGGGATATGCATCCCGGATGGTCTGCTCGTTCAAGCGTTGATAATCCTGGCAAGGTCGTAAGCCAGGTTTCTGCCCTGGTTGGGCTTTCTTCTTAACAAAAAAGAAAGGGGAGGCCTGAGGGGATTTCGAGGGAGAAATTTTACCTGAAGCTAGGTTTTCATCGACGAACTTGTCCATGGCTTGTTGTTCGTCAGCCAAAAGGGGGTAGATCTTGGCGATACGGGGAACAAAATCCTCTTTAAGATTAATGGCATGGTCGTAAGGTCTAGATGGGGGAAGAACGTTTGCTGCTTCTTCAGCAAAGACCTCCTTATATCTGGCGTATTCTTCCAGGAGAGGGGAGGCAACCAGTGTGTCTGGGGAAAGGGCTAGACTGGATGTGATGGAGAGATGAGAGATCATGGGGGCCGGGATGAACCTTGACCTGCAGCGAACAATTCGATTGATGGTATATTGATCATGAGCATGGGTTAAGAAGTCGCATTCATCCTCCCATCCATTGTAGGTGTACAGGCACTCATCTTGGACCGAATTGACGAAGATATGGCGTGGTGGGGGTCGAGGGGGAACGAGGAGTTTCTCCTGTCTTAAGTAAGCCCCTTGATGGAGAGAGAAAAGGAGCTTTGATTCATCGGTGGTTTCAGCAATTCGAAGGGTTTTCTTTGTCCAGTCGATGGCTGGGTTTGCCTTTCGTAACCAGGGGATTCCAAGGAATAAGTTATCCTTGCTTAGGTGCATGACATGGCAGGTGATTTGGTGAACTAGGCCTTCGGTGGAGACAAAGAGGTTGGCAATATATTGGATGGTTCCTTTGGTGTTAATGGTTTCGTTGGCATTCTTGGTGTAGACCAGTTGGTCAAGCTTGGTCAAAGGGATTTTGTGTCTCTTAGCGAAACCCCAATCAATGTAGCAGACATCTGCTCTGCTGTCAATCAAGGCTCGGGTATCAACGGTTTGCAAGGTGTGCAAGAGAATAATAACTTGTACTGGAATTTGCATGGAGTTCGTAGTAGAAGTTACAGATACTGAAGCACTGGGGGACGTAGACGTTGTGGCAGGTCCCTTCTTTAAAAATCCTGGGAAAATGAAACTCTTCTAACTGCTACCCCATCCTCGTCTTCATCGGTGTCATCTGGGATTTCTTCCAACTTAGAAATGTCTGAGGTGGCGACCGCTTTGACTGCCGGTTTCTTTCTATTGGAGAATTTGAGGCAATTAGTAGAAAGGTGCCCCCCTTCCTGGCATCGGAAACAAAGGTTGTTCTCGATGCATCGCTTCCATTCAGCAGGTGTGAGTTTGGGGATAAGGGTGGTGTGTACAGCATCTATGTCCATGGCATCGGGATCAGGGGGGGTGGATTTCGGGATAGAGTGGAGTCTGTGGAAGACTTTTCTGCTTCCTCATTTCACAAGGTCTCTAGCTTGTTCCTTCATGACTGCGAAGTGGGCGGCTTTGGTATACCAGTCTTCAATTTTATCCAGAGGGGTCTCCATGCTTTGGATCTTCCACATCAGAGGTTCCGGGATTCCGATGGCGTAATAGCTGATAAGGACGTTGGCATTGGTAACTTTAGAGGTAGTGACATGGTTTTGGAAGTGAGCGGTATATTTGGTGAGGGAAGGGGAGTAGTCCCCATGCTTGTTCTTGATCATCTTGGTCGTGGCAAGCCAGTGAAGGCTGGAGGCGATGGTGTCCTTTCGGATGAAGGACTTGGAAAAAGAGTTGCAGAAGTCAGCAAAAGTTCCTAGGTTGAGCATAGCTTGAGCAAGGATCTTTTGTCTGAAAGTGGCTGCTCAGACTTTGGCCAATCCTTTCTTCATGAAAGATAGGGCATAGGCTACCTTTTTGGCCTCGGTGTCATAGACTTCAGAGTTAACAGCTAGGTAGAAGGTGACAGTCCCAAGCCAATCTTCGGCTTTAGCATACGATCCGTCAAAGTCTTCAGGGGTTCTGAGATAAAGCTCAGTGGGCTTAGTGGCAGCTGCAGCTGGCATGGTAGACTGGGGAGGGACGGTCGGGGGTGGGTACGAGAGTGGGAATCCTTCAAAGGGGGGGTTACGTGCTTGGGGGGTTGGCAAGGGCGGGGTTGGCTCCCTGGGAATGGAGAGTCCGGAGGAGAACCGATGTCAGAGAGTGAGTTTTTCTTCAGGTCCGAAGAGAGTGTCAAGGTCTAAGTCCGGGTTGGTATTCAGGGATGATGCAGTGTCTTGGGGGGCTTCCGACTCAGATAGGTCGGTAGGTGGGGGTTCTCGTGGTCTAGACCAACGAGGATCGATGGTGGGTCGTTGGGACGCAATGGTGGTTCAAGGATTCAAGGGATCTGCTCACGAAGAGCACGCTCAAGAATCAAGGGGTATTGGAGCTACTATGGAGGTAGTCCACACGAGATAGAAGCTTGATCTTTTGTTATGCTTTGTCGTAGGCTAGGCACGATCTCAAAGGAGTCAAGCGGACTGGGGGTTGGAAGCTTGGATGACGTGAAGAACCTCTAGCCATGGTGCTACTAGAGGGCTGCCCTTGCTACAGAAGTGAAGGGTGGACAAGGACTGAGGTGAGGGAATCAGATGAAGTCCGCAAGAACTCGTTAGATTGAGAAGATCAAGCTTAAGAGTTACAGGTCAAGTGCTATGGTTTAAATAGGCGAGCTGTGGTAACGGAGTAGAATCAAGAGGAACATCGAGGAACAAAGATGAGTCAGGCATAGAACAAGGTAGAACGCTGAGGAATAAGGGTGAGTCAGCGTACTTGAGGCGTAGAAGTCAAGAGAACGTTTAAGAACATATGAGTAATACAGAGATAAAAGATGTCATCAGGCGGGGCTCGAACAGCGAGACGACCACAGTGCAAGGTGAGAGGTAAGCATAGGGTCGAGAAAAGTGTAGTAGAAACATAGTAGAAAGGGAAAATGTAACAGATGGTGGGTTGCTGCGAAGCTATGTTGTTCGAGGGATTTGAGGTATCTGCTCATGAAGAGCATGCTCAAGAATCTAGTGGGGAATGGAGCTACAATGGAGGTAGTCCACATGAGAGAAGCTTGATCTTTTGTTATGCTTTGCCATGGGCTAGGCGCGATCTCAAGGAGTCAAGTGGACTAGGGGTGTTGGAAGCTTGGACAACGTCAAGAACTTCTAGCCATGGTGCTACTAGAAGGCTACCCTGCTGTGGAAGTGGAGGGTGGTCAAGAACAGAGACTGGGATCAGGCGAAGTCCACAGTAACTTGTAGTATTGAGAAGATCAAGCTTAGTGTTACAAGTTGGAGTGCTACAGTTTAAATAGGTGAGCCAAGCAAAGTGTGAGGTAAGCAAAAGGAATGCGAAAGAATGCTGAGGAATAAGTGTGAGTCAGCACTGACATGGCATATTTGAAACCAAAGGTACAAGACTTTATAGTCCAGGCATTTCCCAGGACTGTCAGGGACAAGGGACATGAACTCTAACAAAGCAAAGGCAATAACAACAGTAGCAATAAAGGATGACAATGAATGAAAGGAGTAAAAATAACTACTTGTAAGTGGTATGAAGTGTGACCTGTGAAGACTGAATGAAAGGACTAATAGACCAGATGGAACTAACCAAGGACTATGAGACTGGGTGAGGAAGGATGGACCAGACTAGGTGAACGGTGACCAGACAGAGCATACATGACAAGGGATAGTCTGTAGAATGTGGTGAAAACATAGGATATGACACTAGAGATGTACGAGTCTCTACACCTGCAGGGTACTTGAATACTGACTGGTGTATGGGGACTTGGCTTTAGTGACTCAGGTCGGAGCGCTGTGCCCTTGCTGTGGTCTTGGGTCCTAGTATTTCAGAGGGTTGAAGTTTGGAGTGGATTCTTAACATCGTAAACAATGTCAAGGCAAGAGGGTTTAGAGAATGGATCAGAGGTGAATAATCTAAGTCAATATTTGGACTGAAGAATACATGTGTATCTACAAGATTTATATACAAAGAAAAGGAACAGTATTAGTATTGGATTTGTAAGTAGTTCAGAAGTCCAGATGTTTGAAGACCGGAGCTGTGTTTGTAAGCAAGACACAGGTTCAGACAAGAATGTAAAGTGAGACTAACACAAAAGGAGATAGAAAGATGTCATAAGTAAAATGGAACAAAGTTTGGAAGTCCAAACAGAAGTCCAAGTGAAGCGGACTATCGGACTAGTGTCTAATGGGTTCGGACATGGTCAGACAGGGTTGGACATGAGTTAGTATGGGATATGACAATAACCCTGATAGTGCAGTTGGGCAAAGGGAGGTCTCTGGTGGAAGAACTCACCAGGTAGAGGACTATGGGTAGTAGTCGAGTCTCTGAGGGATAACTCAGGTGGAAGTTAGAATGAAGAGAGGTAAAATGTTCTTGTTGAAGATGGGCAAAAGGCCTCATCTTATATAGGGTATAGAAGTATTTGTACTTGTATATGTATCTCCTATATATATCTGATCATGTGAGTGATCAGTAAGCGGATAGGTAATGGCTTATGAGTAATCTGTAGTAGTATCAGTAAGCCAACCAATGGTATAAATATCTCTTATCTCATGAATGAGTAAGGTGCATAATATGAATAGCATAAGCACAATCATCATGATAAGATCATGTGATGTGGTCTAGAATCATGGTCTAGAATCGAAGATTAATAATAGAATACCATGATTCTCAACAGCCTGTTTGTAGATGGTCAACCCAGAGTCCATAAAGTGGAGAACCAGAGGGAGTTTGAGACATGGCTGTAAGTAGAGGTGTGGAGTGGACCCTCTGAGCACAGCAGCAAATACTCAGATGAATTGACATCCTTCTGATCCTAGAGTAGCAATCTCTTTGTCCTATTAACATCTTGTTAAGTACTGGTCCCCAACATCATCATTAACCTTACCTTGGCCCATGCTTTGAGGATGGTGCAGGTCCCTATGGCAGATAGGATGAACACCAGTGGGGAGGAAATTGACAGGAGGCTGATGGCCTCCAGCCAGTAGGGGAAGAATCCTTTGAAGAAGTGTGTAACCTCATCTGGCAGGCCCTGAGTATACTCAGCATGTTGCAGGTGGACCAACCAGTATTGGCATGAGTATACATACCAAGTAGGGGGGAAGGGCCTTCTTCACTCACATAGGTAGATCAGGGATGGCCATGTTGAGGTCTTGAGCATCCTTGAGATCACAAATATTGAATCTAAGTATATTTCTCATACATCCAATATCAGCAATATAACATATTCCTTATTGGGACTTATGCTCCTCAATTGGCTATGGTTAGGGCATTCAGTGCTGTAAGTGCAATTATGGAACATAAGCTGTCATTTTAGCATTTTTGGTTAGGTAGATTAATGAAATAAATGCCTTTTGAGGGCCTTGAGGCAGAATTGAGGGTCTTGAGGTGCTGAAGACCATCAGGACTACTAGGTGTCATCATTGGCAACTGAAAACAGTGAAAGATACGATTTAAGTGTAGTTATTGGACAATATACAGTGGGCAACAAAAACGTTGCAATGCCTAACCCCAAACCGGGGCGCGCAGCACCCCACAATCACATGTGGGAATTTCACTTCGCTTTGGTGGGAACAAATAAACTACATACTCTTGGCTACAACATTGCCCCCTGGGTCATGTGATTTGGTCCAGTGTCTGTGAAGATATAGCCATTTTCGCACATCATGTCATTGCAACAATTTTGTTGCTGACCTATTGGGTATTACAAACTAATATGTGGTATATCCTCCCTTGGCTTGAATAACCTCCTGGATCCTTCTAGGCATAC